>CAUYRH010142585.1:0-24093 GCA_963574655.1 Perodicticus potto | reverse complement strand
ATATATAGCAAATCTGTTTATATTTTTAGAGAGAGAGAGAGACCTTATCCATTAAAAAAAGTAAACTTTGGCCAGGTATGGTGGCTCACGCCTGTAATCCTAGCACTCTAGGAGGCCGAGGCAAGTGCATGGCCTGAGCTCACAGGTTCGAGACTAGCCTGAGCCAGAGCAAGACCCCATCTCTAAAAAATAGCTGGGAGTTGTGCAGGCGTCTGTAGTCCCAGCTACTTGGGAGGCTGAGGTAAGAGAATCACATGAGCCTAAGAGTTTGAGGTTGCTGTGAGCTATGACACCATGACACTCTACCAAGGGCAACAAAGTGACTTTGTCTCAAAAAAAAAAAGTGTGGCTCGGCACCTGTGGCTCAACGGGCTAAGGCGCCAGCCACGTACACCTGAGCTGGCGGGTTCGAATCCAGCCCAGGGGCCCACCAAGCAACAATGACAGCTGCAACCAAAAAAAAAAAAAAAATGGCCGGGCGTTGTGGCGGGCGCCCGTAGTCCCAGCTACTTGGGAGGCGTAGGCAGGAGACTCGCTTGAGCCCAGGAGTTGGAGGTTGCTGTGAGCTGTGATGCCACGGCACTCTATCCAGGGTGATAGCTTGAGGCTCTGTCTCAAAAAAAAAAAAAAAAAAGTGAACTTTTTTTATACTTTCTTCATATATCACACCAATTGAGAATACATGCTTTATAGTTTTTGTTGCTGTTGTTGTTGTTAAGACAATATCAGGTGGAAGAAAGAACTTGTGTTCTGGAATTAAACCACTTGGACCGTAGTTTGAATTCTGTTTTTTTTTTTTCTTTCTTTTAGTAATTATTCAACTTAACACAAGATTAATTTAATCTCTGAGTCTCAGTTTTCTCATTTATGACATGGCAGTTGTGATTCTCTTTTAAAGTTTTTGAAGCTTAATGTGATGGTGAATGTGAAAACTCCTAGTACAGTGGTAAAAGTTGCATAAATATGAACTTGAAGAAGTCATGGCATGCAGTTACTATTATTTTTCCTTAGGTGGATTTCTGACAATTTTATTATTTCCCCTGGCCACACCAAAGAATAAGAATATTCTTTTCATTTGGGTAACATTTGCATGTTTGTTCTGTGGCAAATACTGGAACACTGAGGATTTTTGTACGTATTATGTTATGCACCTATCACAACAGTCCTACAATGTGACATTTATACCCCACTTTCAGCTGAAAGAACTGTGGTTTTACAAGATTAGTAACTTACCTAAGGTCATAGAACTAGTAAGCAGTAAATAGAGGCAGATAACTAGTACCAAGCACTTTATAGCATAGAAAGATTCTCATCCTAATGACAGCCTAAAAGATTGCACAACTCAGGTTAGACAATTATACACTCATTAGTAACATTAGCCTCAGTTGTTTTTCTGGTATCATCCATAATTTCCATTGTAGTACAGATCAAAGGAATAGAGTCCAGAGTCATTTGTAGAGGTAGGAGGTGTTAATGGAAAGAGGAAAGGAAGAATGAGCGTGGTAAGAGATGAGGGCAATTGAGTGGTTATCAGAAGAAAGAATATAAAGCAAGCTATAAAAATGATTTGTCATTGACCAACATATTTGACCAATTATTTGATATGGTTTGGCTCTAAATAGAGCTTTTAACCTTAAAAGTAAATATAACTTTCCTAAATGAAATTTTATCTCAGTAGACTGAATCCTGAAAAGCATATTCTGTAGGCATAGTAAATATATTTTGCCCTCCAAATTCCAAATGATAGTAGTACAGATCATCATTTCCTATGATGGGGAAATGCCTACATGTTTGTAATCTGTATTATGATCTAAGTAAATGCCTCTCATTAACCACATGTGTAACTTCCATCTTTCTGAGACTTAGTTTACTTATCTACAAAATGAGGGTGAACCTTAAAATACCCTTGAGCTTTAAAATGACAATTCTATTATCATATTTGAATGATCAATGATCAAAACATTTAAAATTGCGCATGGATGGATAAGGATCTTCTCAAACCCATCAAAAAATTTATATTTGAGGATTGTAACCCTTTAAATATTTTCTTTCTTTTTTTTTTTTTTAAAGAAAACGGGATGAATAACAAGCAGCATTATTGTCAAACTTGTGACATTAGGAAGCCATATACAAAATGCAGTCCACATCACCTGTTTTTTCTTTAACTTCATAACCAATATGTATATAATGTGAAACTACACTAATGTAAAAGAATATGTAATTGCTCATGTTTCCATTAACTGTGTTACCATGTTTTTCTCCCTCAAGGATTGGTTGCTGGTATTATAATAATTACTACCGTAAGTGTAGGCATGGCACTGTGGAGATACAGGGTGAGCAGAATTCTGATGATTTTTAAAAATTTATTCTTTGCTTCTTTCCAGTAACATTTGACACTTTCCACTAAAATTAGCTAACTCTCTTAGCTTCATTGCATTTTTTGACATGCTGTCTTTTCATTCCTTCTGCCTATAATTACTATGCTGGGTGAGTAGCCTTGGTGTCTTTTTTTCCTCAGTATATTCAAGAACACTAAGCACATTTCAAAGGAAAGTGACTTTTAAAGCCAAAGTCTCAGTTTGTGATCTAAACAACTTATCCTTTTTTCTATTCAACATAATCTGTGATAGTATCTGTTATACAGAAACAAATCTAGGAAAAGTTAACCTCTAACATATTGTGAAATTGCCTGTTTGGGCCTTTTCTGAAATATATTATAAATAGATGCTAGTCTAAAACAGAGTGGACCCAAAACAGCCCATTGGTTAGGAAGGCAGACTGTGGATCTGACTGCTCAGTGTATTTCTAATTCTACCATTGAGGAGCTGTGTGACTGTGAGAAATTTAACCTCTTGTGCCTCAGTATTCTCATTTGTAAAAATGAGAAATATAGTACCTACCTTATGAGATTATAGTAAGGATCCAAAGAATTACTAACTGTGAGGTGCTTAGAACATAATAAGCACTCGGATATTAAAACAGCAACACACACACACAATTAGTATTATTTGAAATATCTACATTGAAGCTGCATATGTTAAGTAGAATGTTACAGTTTGCTCTGATGTAACCTGTAAACGAACAGAAAAATTTAAATTGATGCTTTCTGTTTGTAGATTTAGCTGTACAGAAAACTAATTGTTTTAGTTTTCTGTACACACATACAAACATGAGTTATTTCCAGGCTGGCCTGTTTATTTTTTTCATTAACTAATAAGAAAAACAATTTAATATTATTAAATTACCTGTTTTAATTCTTTGTACAGTGTGAGTTATTTACTTTTTATCCCCTATAGATATTTGTCTAATATCAATAAAATATTCTAGATGTTACAGTATCAAATTTAGTAAGATATAACTTCTCAAGATTTTTAGAAACTTCTTAGAAATGTGGTTTAGAGCCTAGCAAAAACTAGCAAGAGTTCTAAGTCACGTAAAATGAGTGAAGTTGGTACAGGTGCCTCAGCAAAACTACTCCCCCCTAAAAAACACCAGTCTTCTGTACTTTCCTGCATTTGTTTCAGATCCCTTTTGAAATACTATTATCAATTTATCAAATTGTAAGTTACCAATTTATAGAGTATTGTCAGTTTACCAAAACCAGTGCTTTCAGGTTCTGTGAGTCAGGAGGTGGGAATATGACTTACCAGGGCTTCTGTGGCCTTTAATCAGTTTCTTTATGTACTTTGGTAAAGTGATTGGCCATGATACTTTTAATAGGACAAAAAGTGCTAGAATGTAGAAGGGGAAAATATAGTATCCCCCCTTTATCTGTAGGGGATACATTCCAAACCACAGATAGACCCTAACCCCATATATAATCTGTTTTTTTCTATACATACATACCTGTAAGATAAAGTTTAATTTATGAATTAGGCACAGTAGGAGATTAATAGCAACTAATAATGAAACAGAGCAATTACTAAAAAGATACTATAGTAAAGGTTATGTGAATGTGGTCTTTCTCTCTCAACATATCTTATTTTACTGTACTCACCTATTTTCAGGGTGCAGTTGAGAACGCCAGTAACTGAAACCGTGGATGAGGGGACTACTGTATTTGTTTTGAATTGTATTTTGGGATTTTGCGGTAAACCTACTCGTTCAGTTCCGAATCAGAGCAATCATGCAAACCTCAAAAAAGAATTGGCCATTTTCATGTACACATAAAGATCACTTCATTTGCCTTACTTTAGAAGTATAAAGCTGTTGAGGGTAAGAGTTAACTTTATATATCCCTGGTTAGCCTTTTGATCTCATACTGACTTAATTAAATATTTGATCTTAGTTAGAAAAGAAAATATAATGAACGTGAAAGTCATTATGTAACTTCATCTAGTGATTCTTTATGTTTATTTACCAAAAGATTTATTTCAGAAGCATTGCATTTGGATGATAATTTTTAGTTTAGGGATAAGAGTGTAAACAATTGCTTGATGTTGCTTTTTGAATGAAATTTAAATTATATAATTCAATTATTTTTTCTTCTCTACTATTCAGCTCTTAAAAAATAAGAACAACACAATATTCAGTGTTTTATAATTTAAGTGTGACTGTTGGTGCCTCTCAGAAATAAACTCTTCTGGAGAATTATAAGAGGTATATATGGTTTAATAAAATCACATTTTTTTATCATGTAAAATAGTCATTTAATACATGACTTTTAAAGGATAATAGAGGTATAAATCTTTGCTATTGCCAGAATTATTTCTTCTTCGTTGAATGAATGACTAACACATTGAGTCTCTCATTACTCTGCCATATCATCAGTTCTGGACTTGTTAGCAGTATGCTTATCATCTCATCCTGTATTTTGCACTTAGCGTGTTGTAATGTCATAATGGCACAAATACTGGGGAGGGTATATGGAACATGAAGACTTAAAAAGAATGCCTTCATTATGACAATTTGCATCATGAGATGGTTGGCCTATCTTATGTATGTTTTTCCTTTGCTTGCTTGCTTTTAGAGTTTTCAGTGTTTAAGAAATGTTGCAATATGTGTTAAGATATTTTTTCTATAGGTCGTGTTTATAAATATTAAATGACATCTCTTTTTTTGTGTTTACACAAAAGTAACTTGATATAAATGTATGTTTAAAACTTTGTAATTCTCTTAAGGAATCTCTCTTCTATTTTACATGTATCTTCAGGGGTTTTTCACTGACTTATTTGTGTATTTTTCAACATATCCGTCAAATAAGAATTCATTGACTTTTAATCTGAATGCATCTTAATTGATTCTAGCTTGGCCACTATTAACCTCAAGTAACTAAAAACTCAACTGTCATATTATAGTTGTTGCTGTAGCTGCTAAACTGTAACTGTGTAAAAGGTTGTTTATAACTTACTAATTTTTCATTTCTTTTGCACTACAGATTAACCAATTCTTTTTGATAATTTATCACATAGTAACTAAAAATTAATGTTTCTCATTAGTAAATAAAATAGTTTTGATTTTAACTTTTTCTTTTTTTATTTTTCAGAGCAAACGTGTTTCACACTGACAGTTTTGCTTTTAATGCTACTAACCACTGGCTCGCTGACCTAGCCAAAGAAGAATTAAGAAAGTGCATACAAACTTTCTCATGGATATTTCTACTTACTTAGACTTATCTGTTGAGATGGATACAATAAATGTAGTAGTGATCTTCATTTCTAATGTTATCATTGTCTTTAAAGTGTATTAGGAATGTCAACAAAGCAAGGAGAGAGAAAGAAGTCAACCCTGGAATCACAGACTTAACATACCTAAGCCTCTTGAAAATAGACCAGCTCACAAAATTGAGAATGGTTATTTTCCTAAAAGGATAGAATGATGTAGACATTTGCTCATACTGAGAATGGGAGCATGAAGAAATGAAAATAAGTGATCTTTTTCACTGGATGTATAATATTTTTACTTATAAAAGAAATTTTTTTAATTCAAAAAACATTAATTGGATAACAAAGACAAACAAAAAAACTTAATCCAGTTTCTTCTAAGCAAAATTGCCAAAGAGCAGTGAACCACATTATAAAATGATCCTTGGCTGTACAGCATTTCTTCTTTCCTTATTCCGTTAAAATGAGCCTGAATGAGTTAGCAGAATATTTTGAAGGAAAAAGTGCTGATGAGCAAGGAGTGTTGTTGGTGGCAAGGGAAGAATATAGAATGAAAGTTTGGTTCTTCCTTTGTAGTGTAAACACAGATAATGAACCAGGATTTAGCTCATGATTTGTTAAATGATATGCTGCATTTTTTTTTTTTTTTAATGAGGACTTTGAAGGTATCTTCTTTGACTTAATGTCTTTAAAAGTATCAGGGATATTATATTAACATCAGAAAAGAAGTGAGAAGTTCACAGCCAAATTATGACTTTTATTTTATAATAATAAGATTATTTATGCTTGGGTCAGTAAACATGGTGGTTTTACATGGATAGCAAGGAAATTTCAAGAAGATATGTAAAGAAATATTTATTTTCTCATATATAAATAATAGTGGTTTTATATGTATAACAAGGAAATTTCAAGAAATGTAAAGAAAAATTTCTTTTCTCAAATGGAAGTAAATCATTAATCACACTTTTTGGTCTCATGTAGTATTCGAAATTGATTTTTTTAATGTAAATATTTGATTTCTAACTAACATATTCTCTTTTACCTCCCACAAGTAGTTTAGAAGCTGTCCTTTGGTTATCCTAGTGTGAATTATTTTCAGTTACTTTTAAATTATACTATATTCACTTTTTCAAGCATGCCATGTTGATCTTACTGATTTACCTAAAGGCAATCACATTAATTTCTAGGCTCTTAATTTAAGTATTAGACTGGACTAGAATGCAGGCAGTCTTGGGTTACAGGGGACCTGACTTACAGTGTTCCATACATATGAATGAGCGCCAAGGTTCACCTAAGGATAATTTATAATTAAATAATCAAATTAATAATGAACCCAAATGGAGTAAGCAATTGATTGGCATAGCATCTTTACACTAGCAGCTGATCTCATTGTTTACAGTCACGCATAGCATCACTTTCATCTTAACCTTTTATTTGATTTTGTGAGTCTCAGTTTACTCTGCCTCCAAAGCTAATGTCCATTGCAAGTTCAGGTGAGCCTTCAGGGAGGGAAAGGTAATTACAATAGAAACAAAATTCACTCATTGAAAGCATTAGGCGTAGTCACTCAACTGAATTGTTCTAAAGTGAGAATAATGGAATAAGTGAAAGGCAGAATTCCAATGAAAACATCAATTATTAGTAAGCAGCATCGTGGATTAATTATTGAAATGGAAATGTTATTGATTTGATTAGGAGATCAAAATAAATATAACATTCCTATTAGCCTAAGAATTAAAAGAAAGAACAATAGTTTCTGGAACTTACTATATTATAGTACCAGTATGATTATTGTCATTATAGTATTACACTGTATTATTATTACCACATATGAGCCATTATAGTATTATTACCATATAGTGCTATTCATCAGGAATCTGAGTTACATACAATTCCTATCTAAAGAAATTCTTAGGTACCTATCTCGTCTGTAACCCAGGAATGGACTATACACTAGTTATATAAATATATCTAGATTTAACAGTGATTATTTCATTATATTGCCTTGTGTATTGTTTTTATTGTTAAAGTACTTTAAATTCCATACACTTCATGGTATTGAAAATTTCAACTACCGGTCCTCTCAGTCAGCTTACTGTCTCACCTTATTAAGGCAAAAAAAGTCCCTAATTTTAGAAATACATATAATATTTACACTGAAATATTTATAAATACTTCAAAATATATTTCTAAAAGGCACATTTTTTTACCTTAATCACAACCATCACAACTAACAAGATTAATAATAGTTTCCTAATAGTTGCTAATAGGGAATTATTTGAATGTTCCTGAAGGTTCTGGTAATAGGCCCCTACCTACCTATTCATTTATTAATTTGTAAATATGAGGGCCTGCTGTGCCTATCTTGGGGGAGCAATGATAACACCAATTCAGTTATTTAGAAAAAGATCTGAGAGCCTACTGTGTGCGGGTGCCACAGCTATAAAGATAACTGCAAACAGTGTCTGCCCTCAGGTTGCTTATAGTTTGCCACAAGAAGTCCAAAACTGTGCACTTCTAACTGCAAGAAAGTATGTAGAGTTTTTAGTGCTCATATAGTACACACTGTCCAGCTGTTAAGTGGGTGAGTGGTAGGGAAGGAAACATTCAACACAGTAAGCTGATTGAGAGAGGACTGGTAGTTGAAATTATCACGGCAGGATTGGAAATAGCATATACTGCAGCACAATCCTAGTAGGAAAGTCATAGAAAAAAGGCCAAGAGGACATCATGGGTTCAGTATAGAAGTAAAAGTTACAAACTCAAGGTTTTGTATTCTGCCTTGATCAAGTTAGAATCAATGGGCTCGGCACCTGTGGCTCAACAGGCTAAGGAGCCAGCCACGTACACCTGAGCTGGCAGGTTCGAATCCAGCCCGGACCCACCAAACAACGACGCTGCAACCAAAAAATGGCCGGGCGTTGTGGCGGGCGTCTGTAGTCCCAGCTACTTGGGAGGCGGAGGCAAGAGACTCGCTTGAGCCCAGGAATTGGAGGTTGCTGTGAGCTGTGATGCCACAGCTCTCTAACCAGGGTGACAGCTTGAGGCTCTGTCTCAAAAAAAAAAAAAAAGTTAGAATCAATGGATGCAGGTTTATAATATCAAGAGCTTTAGATGTTGCCAACTACTAAACTTTAACAATATAATACCTCAGTGTTTTCTTATTATGATGTTATTAACTATGAAATGTCCCGAATTAAGTACTAAGTTTGACAGTTGATATCTCTGACATTTTCACTTTGACACTTCTTTTTTTCTTTCTTATTGAGGCAGAGTCTCACTTTGTCACCCTCGGTAGAGTGCTGTGGTGTCATAGCTCATAGCTCACAGCAACCTCCAACTCCTGAGCTCAAGCAATTCTCTTGCCTCAGCCTCCCAAGTAGCTGGGACTACAGGCACCCACCATAATGCCCACCTAATTTTTTTGTATGTTTGTTTAGCAAGCCCAGGCCAGGTTTGAACCTCCCAACCCCGGAGCATGTGGCTGGCACCCTAACCACTGAGCTACAGGCGCCTGACACATCTTGTTTTATATTTATTGTGAAGGTACATCCTCATTCCTTCAAATGCAGTTTGTCTTGTGATTGTCTTTCAAAATTAATAAAATAATTAAAATTAACGGCAATTTTTGTGAAAACATGGGCAAGTCAAAAATTTCTGTTATTTTTAAATACGATTTCCATCATGGAAATAATACAGCTCAGACAACTCAAAACATAAATGAAGTGTTTAAGAAAAATGTGACTAGTGAGTGCACAGGAAATCAATGAGAACTTCCATTCTGACAATTTTAAAAATAAAATAGGAAAATAGTGACTAAATCTCACATAAATTGGATTCAATTTTGACCAAAGTACATTACTTAAACATTAATTTTTAGTTCAACTTGTTAATATGTTGTTTAGGATATTGCATCCTCACTTATAAGTGAAATATATTTGTAATTTCCCTTTATAACAATATGTTTTCTCCAATTTCAATATCAGGTGTATCCAGATGAAGTAGAATGATTTTGAAATATTTTTTCTTTTTCTGTTGTCTATAAGATTTGGCATGGTCTGTTTTTTGAAACTCTTTTACTTTTATTTATATAATATTATCTATTTTCTGAGACTTTGGAAAAAAAAATAAGAAGTTAACTGATGACTTCATATTGAGCCTCAGAGTCAAAGTATTCTATAATAGACATACTCTTATTTGATAATGTGAACGTTATTTTCTTACCATTATTATTACTAATGTTGCTTAATATTTCGATGCAATAATTGTTTTCTGAATGTGTTAATCTTCGTTCATTCTTTACGTTTTTGTTTCTAGTCCTTATCTTAAATTGTTATTGTTATTAAATTTTAAGCCTGTTAAATTCTGTGAACGCAAAAAGCGTAAACACATGTATATGTAAAAAAACTTCCATTCCAACAATTTTAATGTCAAAAATGAGCCACATGGGTGACCTGAGACAAGGTGGATAATGATGAACTGAAAGCTGTAGTGGAAGCAAATCTGTCTCAGCCTATGAGTAAATTAGCATTGATGTTTAATGTCACTATTCCAATAATATTGGACCATTTGAAACAAATCAGCAAGGTATAGAAGCTGGAGAGATGGGTTGTATGTGAATTAAATGAGCATGAGAAGAGAAATCATCTTGAAGCTTGTTTTTCTTTGCTATCATAGCATGAAGGCAAACCATTTCTACACTGTATTGTTACATGTGATGAAAATGGATTGTTTTTGACAGTCCAGACCAGAACAATGGTTGGATTCAGATGAAGTGGCAAAGCACACTCCACAACTGAGCATTCGTCAAAAAAAGCTAATGCTGTCTGGTGGTCCAGTTCTGGTATTATCCACCACAGCTTCAGGAAACCTGGTCAATCAATTACAGTGGATATCCCCTGCACCCAATTGCGTAAAATGATAAGGATGCTTGTGATTAAGCAGCCAAAATTGAGACAGGCCCACCCTCTTGCAAGACAATGTTCAACTACATATGGCATAAACACTGCTGCTCAAACTACAAAGGCTAGGCGTGGAAACGGTCATCCACCATCTTCCCCAGACCTTGCACCAATTGACTACCACTTCTTCCAGGCTTTGGACAACTTCTTGCAAGGAAACATATTCAATTTCTCAGCAAGCTGTGGAAAGCAACTTGGCATGATTTCAAACCAAGCTACCATAAAATGGCAAAACTGTCAATAGTTTAGGTGCATACTTTGATTAATTGTACTGCTTCTTGTTTGAGATAAACTTTTGATTCAAAATCAGACATTTTACATTTAATGACTAATATCTAGATAAGGGTAAAAGGTAAAATATTAATATTTAACAGTTTCCTTGAAGAAAATAATAATACAAATAGTAGGCATGTTGGGGACAACGGACTTTGTCATAGTATGTATATTCATTCTGTATCCTGTTATCACTGGGTAAAGCAGTTTTATTTTTTCTCAAGATAATCTTTCCTATGATATTTTACTTTGATTGCAAAGATTATATTGCTTTTCCTATTGATTCTGGTACTTACTAGTTGTAGAAAATTATATTTGCTCACCACAGAAATCTGAGTTTTTTGTTTTATTTTTGTTTTTTTTTTTTGTAGAAACGAGGTCTTGCTATGTTGCCCAGTTTGGTCTTCAACTCCTGACCTCAAGCAATCCTCCTGCCTTGGCCTCCCAAAGTACTGGGTTTATAGGTGTAAGTCACCACACTCAAGTTTGAGTTTTATAATATTAAACCCAATATCAGTATCACTGTCACATTTCTGGGAACACTTGAACATTAATATTTTTGTCTTATTACACTCTAGCCTTGTTTCATTTTGATTTCTTTTTTTTTTTTTTGGCTAATGGCCAATGTATAAATGCCTCATTTTCCACCCACCTACCTTGAGTATTTCCTCCTCCTTGACTAAAAACAGCCACTTCACTGAAGGTGCCGCTTTCTTTGCAGCCTGTGCCAGAGGTGGCTGGTCTATTTTCTTACTCCATATGACTCATTGAGAGGGCAGAGGTGGTGTTTTCCTTGTTCCTCATTGCCACTATTCCATTTCAATCCCTGCCACACACACACTTTAGAAAGAGTAACTGTTCCTCTTCCCGTCCTTGTTACTGCAGTCTCCTTACTTGCTGGTTGCTCACCCGTGTCTATCAAGGGGCCTACCTCGCTATCTGCCAACCATCTTACAACTTAACATTACCCATGATTATTTCACCATTGACAGGGATCCAGATTTCCAAAAACCTTTCTCCAATAAAAGAAAAATGTCCATGTTCTCATGTACAAGTAGGAGCTAAATGATGGTTATATGTGGTAATAAAGTAGTGTCATTGACAGTGGAATCAAGAGGGAGGCTGAGAGGGGAATGACGGCCAAAAGTCTACTTAAGGGGTACAAAGTACACTATTCTGGTGATGAATACACTGATTTCAGCATTATACAATTCATTAACACAAAACACTCATTTCCTCTAAATCTATTGAAATAAAAAAAGGAAATTAGAGTTCCTGAAAGAAATGACTGATTCTAGGTGTGGGGCAGGGAAAGTAAAAGGTAAACCTGAAATATCTTGTGGTATCAGAAATTAAGCATTCCAGAAAAAAAAGTGTTCAAAATATGATGTTGACAAGCTCCAACCGACCAAATCTGGGACTATTGCCGCAAATAAATAATGATGGAAATGGATTATAACACATAGAAAAAATAAGAATTTGAGTTCATACTGGTATAAATGAATAAACAACAGAAAACTCCTTACTGTAGAATTCTCATTGCCTAAATGTAAAAGGAATGGGGTAATGAGAAAGCCAATATTTGGTAACTGTCACAATTATTGCAGGCAAGAATAACCAGTGGATGCTAAATTAGTAAGTGAAAATCTGACAAGAAATAAGATAATTGTATAGTCTCCAATTTCCTCCCTCATAAAATATTAATTGCAGACAGCAAACTTGCAGTGGAGAAAATCTGACAGACACTATTTTAACCAGGTGGTCAAAATTAACATCACCAATAATGGAACAAGTAACATTTAGTTCCTCCTGATAGAATATATTGAGAAGAATTCAGCATCATTTGTGTGGTATTGCTGCCCCAAAAATGCATAGTATGTATCAAAATATGAAGAGGCTTTTTTTTTTTTTGAGACAGAGTCTCACTTTGTCACCCTGGGTAGAGTGCTGTGGCGTCACAGCTCACAGCAACCTCAAACTCTTGGGCTTAAGCAATTCTCTTGCCTCAGCCTCCCAAGTTGCTGGGACTACAGACACCCACTACAATGCCCAGCTTTTTTTGTTGTTGTTGTTATAGTTGTCGTCGTTGTTTGGCAGGCCTAGGCTGGATTCAAACTGAACAGCTCTGGTGTATGTGGCTGGCACCCTAGCTGCTGAGCTACGGGTGCCAAGCCTGGAGAGGCATTTTTTAAAAAGGCATTTGAGGAACAGTCTATAAAATAGCTAACTTGAACTCTCCCAAAGTCAAAAGGTCATGAAAATAAAATAGAAGAAAGCAAATAAAAATAGTCAATTAATTTTTAAAAATAATGCATAAAAGTATAAAAATCATTGAAATAGAAACAGAAAAATATAGAGAGAAAATAAATAAAACCAAAACCTGGGTCTTTAAAATAATCAGTGAAATTGATAAACTTCCATTTAGACTGATAAAGAATAAAGAAAGAAAACAAAAAGTACTAGTTATCAGTAATTCAATAGAATAGAACACTACAGAACTTAATTATTTAAAAAAAAGGAACAAGTACCTTTGTACCAATAAATTAAAAAACTTAGATGACATAAATTTATTGATAGACACAAATTGCCGAGCATGACCTAGTAAGCAATGCAAAGCTTGGATAGTTCTATTAATTTAAGAAATTGCATTTTTAGTTAAAAATCTTTTCAAAAATAATTCATGCCTAAATGACTTCACTTGTAAAACTCTAACATTTAAGGAAGAAATAATACCAATCATATACAAACTCTTTCAAATCGAGAATACTTCCAAACTCACTTTACAAGGCCAAAGACATCACAAAAGAAAATTAAAGACAAGCATCCTGGGTGGCATCTGTGGCTCAAAGGAGTAGGGCGCCAGTCCCATATCCTGGAGGTGGTGGGTTCAAACCCGGCCCCAAAACTGCAAAAAAAAAAAAAAACAAAAACCCAAAAGACAAGCATCCTTCATGAATACAGATGCAAATATCCTTAAAATATATATATATTTTTTGAGACAGAGTCTCAAGCTGTTGCCCCAGATAGAGTGCCATGGCATCACAGCTCACAGCAACCTCAAACTCTTGGGCTTAAGCGATTCTCTTGCCTCAGTCTCCAAAGTGGCTGGCACTATAGGCCCCTGCCACAACACCCAGCTACTTTTTGGCTGTAGTTGTCATTGTTGTTTGGCAGGTCCAGGCTGGATTCGAACCTGCCAGCTCCGGTGTACATAGCTGGCACCCTAGCCGATGAGCTACAGGAGCCAAGCCACAGAATTTTAACAATCAAATCAAACAATATATGTAAAAGAATATTATAAATTATGATCAAATGGTGTTTATCCCAGGAATGAAATGTTTATTTGACATCTAAAAGTTAATCAATGTAATTCACCATATTAATAGAAGAAAATCCATATGATAAATTCAATAAATGTAGAAAAAGCTTTTGATAAACGTCAACATCAATTTGTAATAAAAATCAATGTTTAGGTATTCCTTCTGTTATATCTCGAGTTATTGCCTTTCTAGGGATATCCATATACTACCTAGCAAACTCAGTTTGCTCTTTGGGTTCAGAAGGATTGTAGCAAACAGCTGGCCCACTGTGCAGCACACATATCTGATACTGGGTGTTACTATATATGCAAGTACCTTCAGGTTTTCCTGTATATTCATAATAAGAGTAAACCAATAACACAATTTTGGCAATTTGTCTAGTTTGGTCACCTTTTGTATACATTTTTCACAACCTCATCATGTCTTACACCTAAGCTTAAAGAAGGAAGGTGAAAAAGTCCAAAGCAAAGAATCAGTAATCAGTACCATGCCACTGCGGCTCATCCTCAAGCTTCTGCCGTGCGTTGACCAGAAAGCTGCTGGTATGTTATTTGTTCCTTTTGTTACTGCTAAATCCTTCTTCTTGGGATACTCCAAAGTCTCATAAGGGCTAATGATACTCTCTACCCCCAATCCATTTTACTTATTTACCTGAAATAATATATTTTTTGTATACTTGTTTATTTTCTGTATCTCCCCACCCCCAACTAGAACACAAATTTCATGAGGAGCTCTATTGGTTTCATTCATTGATGAATTCATGCCTTAAGTTATATCATGCCCCGGGAGAATTGTGTGTGTGTGAGAGTTCCCTGCTTATAAAAACAATTTGATTTTAAAATGCATTGCATATACTTGATACTAATATGAAACCAATATAAGCAACTACATGCCCACACAAAAGAAAAACCACTAGTCTAACAAGGGGGAAGGGATAGGAGAGAGAGGGGAGTAGAGAGACGGAGGGCAAGTGGCTGGATCTCACCTAATGTGCACAATGTGAGAGTGTTCAGCACGCCCTATGGGTGAAGAGCTCAATTACAACTTGAACTTTATCTTAGAATTGAAAACAATGTAACCCAAAATTAGGGGATTTGTTTGTGTGCAGGTTTTGGCCAGCTGGGTTTGAACCCGCCACCTCCGGTTTATGGGGCCAGCGCCCTACTCCTTTGAGCCACAGGCGCCGCCCAACCAAAACATTTGTATCCTCACATTGATCTGAAATAAAAATAATAAAATTAAAAAATAAAAATTCACTACAAAATTCATGATCCCATGCGAAGTATAGTCATTTGTTAATAAAATGTACTTGTTCATTTCCTAATCATTGCTCACGAGGCTTCTTCAGAGTCCAGGTTTCAGCTCTTTCCTTTTGGCTCCTAGATCCTCCATGTTTTTTCATTGCCAAATGTTCCCAATGTGCTGTTCCTGGGTAATTTTATATCTCTTACCACCAGAAAAAAAGATGACAATGCTGCTATCAATGCTAAGGCTCCTTAGAACCTGTTTATATAGGTTGAAATGATATAGATGTTCTTGCCCTATGGTTCCTAATGCCATTTATTTATTGTTAATTATATCATTACCCATGATGCTGATCATCTAGCATACTGCCCATGAACTCTGGCTTCCTTCTAATGACTCTCAAAAGTTGTTACTGTGCTTCCTTGATGATAACCACAAATACACATTTTATGCAGGAAAGGAAAATCTAAATATTTCAGTTACTCATCTTGTTAAATTTATCCTTTGAAATTTATAGTATGTCTTAGTCTTGTAGTCTTTAGGCTATAATCACTGCATACTTAAAGTGGGATTTCTTTCAGTGTGCACTGTATCCCTGCCACCCTCACAATGTTACCAGCGGAAGGACAGGCCATGGAGGGGTGAAAAAGCAGCCCCCTTCTGACGAGGAGTGACTGTCTTTCCTTTGGCATGGCTGACAGTGGATCTAGGACAGATCAGAGGCAAGGCATTGAGAGGGAGGGCCCCCGGAGCCAATAGTCTAGCAAGCTCTGGGGGGGAGAACTGCTTGATACCTGGGCTGGAGCCAGCAGTGGCAGGGATGAGGTAGGAGAGGAAGCAACTGTCTAAGTGCCATAGTAGGGGGCACACAGGATAAAGAACATCTGTTACCACCTTCCTCATCCTCATGTGACATAGTCCAGATGTGCCAGAGCTGGCATCACAGTTGGAATAACCAGTAAGAACTGTTACAGGGACCTACACATATTTGCAAGACCCGGGGTTGGTGACAGACAGCTGGCAGCCCAAAGCCCTGAAATGGAAAAATGTAAATACTCTCTAATAAATTTAACAAAAATTAGTACAAACTTGGTTGCTTTAATATGATACAATAAAAGGTATACATTTCCATAAAAATTCTACCAAAAGCAATTGCATCTTGGCGGATTCAGGAAGAGTCGTAGAATGAAGTAGGGTCATTTCATCACAGGTATGTGAAGATGTTTGTTGCAGACTGCATGTGTCTACCCAAAATTCTTAAGTTGCAGCTGGAATCCCTAGTGTGATGCTATTTGGAGGTGAGGCTTTTCAGAGGTGATGGGGCTTCGATACGTTCATGAGCCTGGGACTTCCTTTTGGGATAGATTAACGCCCATGTAAGAAATGCCAGCGTGATTGTGCTCTTGCTCCCCTCCGTGTGACAAAAGAGCCAGAAGGTGGCCATCTGCAAGCCAGGTCGCCTGTCAGTATTTGTAAAAATGCTTAAAATAATGCCTGGCACATAGTAAGCTACGTGTTTATTAAATAAAATATACATGAATAAAATGTAAGCAACTTTTACAAGTCATTTTTATATGTGTATTATCTTTTTACTACAGAAAACAATTAAGGCCTAACGTCCCTGGTGTCTGTTTTTCTCCTTTGCCCTTTTCCTGTCTGGTAATTACTGATTGTTGTTAATTTATATATTATTTTTCTCCGCCTTGTAATTCAGCCGAGACACTGGGGCCTTTGAGTCACAGTTAGTTTTCTTTTTCTTCGTCCAAAAACGTCCTCAAGGATAGTAAGCATTTATACTAGGAAAGAAAAACATTTTCATTAATAATTTAGATTTTTCGACACATCTGTGTATTTGTATTTCATTTTTCCTTCTGTTATAAGGTAGTTTTATCTTTAGCCAATGATGACATAACACAGTTGAATGGAGCAGTACTTTTGTTTGGAAGGCAACATTTTTCAAGAAGAGAAAACATTTTAAAACTCGATTACCTGAATATTCATTTCCTTATCTTATATAAGTAATGGTTATCTTTGCAAACACAGTGGTTGTAAGAAATTTACTTCCATTTTCTTTTAACGTAGAGAGGTTATTGTTTATTTAATTGCTGTCATTTTTGTTTCAGAGATAGCAACATTTTAAATTGTTAGGAATGTCATCTTGATTTCTTAATTTAGTTGGAGTCTTTGAAACTACTCCCAGATTTACATATACATGTAGTGGTCTTTTTCTACTAATGCTACTGAAATTGCATTACATTTGAGTCACTTTATTGTCTTTGTATTTAAGAATTAAACACAGAAATGATCTTCATCAAATTTTCCCTTATGGAAACTGGGGGATAGCCAGAATATATCAAATACATCAGAGTTATCTTCAATGTATTCATGTCTCAAGAAATACTTACATCCTGATACCTAACAGCTCTGTATCTAAAAAGCTACCGCCTTAGGTAGGACACTTGGATTTCCCTTGGACTCCGCATTCGTGGGCTTTTATTTAGGGGGAAAGTGCTGAACACTTTTAGTGAGAAAATTTTATCAAATGCTTGAGCAAAATGGAGGTTATGGCCATAATTTTTATCCAAGGAAAAGAAAGGAAAGGGACAGGTACCGGGAGCAGGGCAGGTTGAGGCTGGCTTTGAGGACTGTTCCACGCACAGGTTTCTAAGACTGACCTGAGGTCCAAGAATACGAGGTATCGCTTTGTATTTGTCCACTAGGGGGTGGCAATGGCCTCTTACTGAGGAAGGAATCCGGGGAGGTCCGAGGTTTGCCTGCAGTTCTGCCAGAGCTCCGCGGCTGGTCGCTAGCGCTGTGAAAGGAAAACCTCCCTCTGCTGGGCCCTGCATTGCAGCTGGTCACTCACACTGCAGACAACGCCTCCCTCTGCTGGGCCCTGCATTGCAGCTGGTCACTCACACTGCAGACAAAGCCTCCCTCTGCTGGGCCTTGCACACACAAAGAAACCCGTAACCGGGTGAATTCTCAAACCAGAAATGTAGATATGGGGAATCATTCTCCCTTAAATTCAAAGCTGTGCACGTTTTCCTCCTGTCATTCTTCTCCATGAGCCGCAATGCAAGTTAACCTTCCCTGTCAGCATATGCCCCATTGTAGCGTCATCATTCAATCCCCCCACAATGGTTAATCTAAAAGGACTCAATTCTCTGTTTGAATAAAGAATCCAATGTATCAGTTTTATGTTTTGAAAACAAGCAAGAAAAATTCAAAACTCTTCTTTAAAAATAGGACACACAAGAATTTATATCTTTGATAAAACAGATATTTGAATTTAAATGTTATCTCCAGGGCTAAAATTATTAAAACAGTGAATCAGAAGCCTATTGTTATAGGAGATATGTTGTGAACCACAGGATAGCTTTTGCATAGCAGTAGTTCTGAGAGTTTTTGTAGGAGGGGTCGGGGAGAGATACATTTTAGCCAGGCTAGAAAAATTAAGCAGCCAAGACAGGCTTTCCCCTCCTGAAAGTCCCCCTCAGAAAAAAAAAGCCTTTCAGTTAAGTTTAGGTAATTTGTAGTGGGACAATACACCACACTGCTACCAAGAAAATGGAATTATTTACTGTAGGAAAAAAAAATCAAATCAGAACAATAAAACCATTCATTATGGAAAACTTAAAACAAAAAGCATTGTGTTGTGTTTAGGTTTCGGGAAAAGTAGGAATCATCTTGATTTATGACTTCAGATGCTTCAGAAAGAGGAATAAATATAATTATTTATCTTCACCCTCAACAGTGCAAGAGTTATACTGAATTTTAGAGTTCTGTCACTAATTTTAACACTAGCCATTGTTTTATATCTTTGTTAATTATTTAACACAAACTTTGTCAAAATGTAAATTTAATCATAAAGGGCTGTATGGTTGCATAAATCATTATGCATAAGGAAAATCCAGGTGGACTAAGTAACTAAAATGTAAATGCACATTGACAATTTTATTCTGTACTGTGTATATATGCATATATGTGATAAAAATCAAGAATTAAAATGGAATAAATTTTAACAATAACAGAAGCTAAGAAAATATTTGATTACATTATATGGCCACAGTCACTGTAAATGTGAACCAGAGAGAAAATATTTGTGAACAATGTAATAGACAACAGGCTAATACCCAAGGTAATGAATTCTACAAGCTGAAAAGATAGTCAAATAACAAAATGGGCAAAACACATCAATAGGCATGAACAGAGGGAAAATTGCATGTAGCTAATAAATACATGGAGAGGAGTTCAACCTCACAGGTATTCAGAGACGTACAAATAAAAAATTATAAGTTAGTTTTTATTCATCAAAGAGGCAAAACTTTGTTCTTTTTAACAAGTGAACAGTTTATTAAGAATTAAACAAAGGTATGATGTAATTCAAGCAAGACCCTCAAGATAGGTATAATAGTACTACTCACACAAAAACCTAAATTTCACCTCAAAAAAAAATCACAAGACAACAGAGAAAGCAATTTCACTGTTATAAAATAAGATATTTCATGCAAAGTATTTACTCTGACCCCCCAAAGCCCAGCCTCCCAACAAACAAAAAATTATCTGGGAATACTGCTATGCTAACGTATTAACCATAGCATAATCATTGATAGAAAAACAATAATTAAGCAATGAATTAAATTAAATAACAAAGTTCAAACTATCATAAACTCATAGACCACAATGATTTTACAAAACAAGCAATTCCAGAAATCTTATAAACAATTAAAAAAGAAGAAATATTTCAATATCATTCTACTTGATCTGGATACACCTGGTATTGAAATTGGAGGAAATATATTGTTATAAAGGGAAATTACATACATGTTTCACTTATAGATGAGGATGCAATATCCTAAACAACATACTGATAAGTTGAATTAAAAAATTAATATTTAAGTAATGTACTTTGGTCAAAATTGAATCCAATTTATATGAAAGTTAGTCACTATTTTCTTTTCTTTTGTTTTTGGTTTTCTTTCCCAACTTCTGACAAAGTTTTAATAACCAGAATCCACAGAGAACTCAAACATATTAGCAAGAAAAGAACAAGTGATCCCACCTCAGGGTGGGCAAGGGACTTAAAGGGAAACTTCTTTGAAGAAGACAGGTGCACAGCCTACAGACACATGAAAAAATGTTCATCATCCTTAATCATCAGAGAATTGCAAATCAAAACTTTTTTGATATATCATCTAAGTCCAGTAAGATTAGCCCACATCACAAAATCCCAAAACCAGAGATGTTGGTGTGGATGTGGAGAATAGGGAACACTTCTACATTTCTAGTGAGAATGCAAACTAATACGTTCTTTTTGGAAAGATGTTTGGAGAATACTTAGAAATCTAAACATAGACCTGCCATTCGATCCTATAATTCCTCTATTGGATATATATCCAGAAGACCAAAAATCACATTGTAACAAATATATTTGTATCAGAATGTTTATTGCAGCCCAATTCATAATTGCCAAGTCATGGAAGAAGCCCAAGTGCCCATCAACCCACGAATGGATTAATAAATTGTGGTATATGTACACCATGGAATATTATGCAGCCTTAAGGAAAGATGGAGACTTTACTTCTTTCATGTTTACATGGATGGAGCTAAAACATATTTCTCTTAGCAAAGTATCTCAAGAATGGAATAAAAAGTATCCAGTGTACTCAGCCCTACTCTGAAACTAATTGATAGCTTTCATATGAAGGGTATAACCCAATTATAGCACAAGAATATGGGGAAAAGGGTAAGGGAGGGAATTGGGAGAGAATGGGTTGAGGAAGAGTAATTGGTGGGACCACACCTACGGTGCATATTAGAAGGGTACAGGTGAAACTTACTAAATGCAGAATATAAATGTCTTGACACAATAACTATGAAAATGCAACGAAGATGATATTAACCCTTTTGTTGAAAATATTTCAGATTGTATATGAAACCAGCAGATTGTACTCCATAACTGCCTTAATGTACATAGCTATGATTTAATTAAAAAAAAAAAAAAAGGAAAAAAGGAAAGTATATGCTGAATTAGAGAAAAGTTATCAGTGAAAACAGAGGATTTGCATGGGGGAGATTCTGAACCACAGTATTAAGATTTTGGAAGAATTAATTGAATGTAATGCATGAAAGAAATATTTATTTTCATAAACATCAATGTGATATATTTGTATATGTACTTACATGTAAATAAAAATGTGTGTTTCACAAATCAGTGAGATAGCATGTTGAAGGAAAAATATAGGATAGAATCTTATAAATAGTCATTTAGTGTTCAGAAATGCATAGCTTTTTATTATACTAGACAATCTTCCTATAACCACTACAGCAACAATGTAACTGAAAAATATAAGAAAGCTTTAATGTCTGGGAACATTATTCTTCAAAGTATTTGAAATGTAAAGCAGCTGGGGAAATAGATCACAAGACATGATATTTTACTATGTAACCCAATAGCATATTCTACTATGTTCTACTACCTACAACATTGAGTAACATCAAGTAGTTTAATATTGGTCCAAAATAATACTTCATTCAATCTACAGAACTCAACACATTAAAAACATTTTTGTTAATTTCATAAAACTGATTTCACATATAATCTCAAAAAAATTTTAAAATCCAATGTATTTTATTAGACTAATGCACCATTAGTAAAATGCCTTAATTTTAATGTTGTTTTACTTATCATAATGCAGAAAAATATTAGCATGGAAGACTATTTCATGCATCATTTAAAATACTTTATATGTCAACCACAAAGCATGTCTTTACTTTACACATATATATAACTTTTCAGTGTCTTCAATTTTCTAAAAAATGTACAAAAGTATTGCCCAGCTAATATAAAAAACCTCTAATAGTTGTGATGAAGCAACAGTAAACCCCACATTTTTCACATAAAAACTAGCAATGAAAACATAGCATTGCTACACTGTGAGTTAAATTACACCAATACCTGCTTGTCAAAAATGGAAAAATTATTACATTTTTAGCTCAACCATGACCAAAAAAGTATACTTTCTATGTAATTATAACAGTCATAAAATCTACCTCTGTTTTTTAAACTTTAAATCAGTTCCCAAACTATTTTAACTAGATTATTTACTGTAATTAACAATCTTCTTTAGCTTCATGGTTGAAAGATTTAGTGCCTTAGTGCATCTATTGTGAATCCCCTGATATTTATTTAGACTAGATTTTTAATTAATTTTTGTTCAACTTATTACATCAGTAAAGCATATTTAAGTATCAATTTCTTGTTTTTTAAGATATATGTTTTGCACAAATATTTTTCCACATTATTTATTGAATATCTAATAAAAATACTCTGATGTTAAATAATTTTTCAGGAAACATTGGCATGTCGAACAAGATCTGTGATGTAATTAAAATTATTTCCCCCTCTAAATTTTTATTGTTCTCTTTCAGTATATGCACTCATGTTTATGCTAATGCTAATACTTTGAGAAAGCTCTTTTTGTAATAATTACATTTATCTTACTTTTATCTAGTATGACTTGTTTGATGTTGAGTAAAGTGTGAGCAGTTATTGAACACTTTGATACATTTTCCACATTTGTAACTATTTTTTCTGGTGCAAATTCTTCTATGTAGAGTTTGGTGTGAACATCTATTAAAGGTTTTGCCACATTCTTCACATCTGCAGAGTTTCTCTCCAGTGTGAAGTACCTCATGTGCTGTAAGAGCTTTCAGTGGTTAAAGACTTTCCCACATTCTTCACATTTGTAGGGTTTCCCTCCAGTATGAATTCTCTTATGTCTTGTAAGTTGTGAGCAGTGGTTAAAGGCTTTGCCACATTCTTTACCTTTGTAGGGTTTCTCTCCAGTGTGAATTCTCTTATGTCTTGTAAAATCTGAGCCATTGTTAAAGGCTTTGCCACATTCTTCACATTTGTAGGGTTTCTCTCCAGTATGAATTCTCTTATGTCTTGTAAAATATGAGCTGTTTTTAAATGTTTTACCACATTCTTCACATTTGTATGGTTTCTCTCCAGTATGAATTCTCTTATGTGTTATAAGAGATGAGCACTGTGTAAAGGCTTTGCCACATTCTTCACATTTGTATGGTTTTTCTCCCGTATGAATTCTCTTATGTGTTGTAAGATCTGAGCCATTGTTAAAGGCTTTGCCACATTCTTCACATTTGTAGGGTTTCTCTCCAGTATGAATTCTCTTATGTCTTGTAAAATATGAGCTGTTTTTAAATGTTTTACCACATTCTTCACATTTGTATGGTTTCTCTTCAGTATGAATTCTCTTATGTGTTATAAGAGATGAGCACTGTGTAAAGGCTTTGCCACATTCTTCACATTTGTATGGTTTCTCTCCAGTATGAATTCTTTTATGCCTTGTAAAATATGAGCTGTTTTTAAATGCTTTACCACATTCTTCACATTTGTAGGGTTTCTCTCCAGTATGAATTCTTATATGTCTTGTAAGATATGAGCTGTTTTTAAATGCTTTACCACATTCTTCACATTTGTATGGTTTTTCTCCAGTATGAATTCTCTTATGTCTTGTAAGATGTGAGCCATTGTTAAAGGCTTTGCCACATTCTTCACATTTGTAGGGTTTCTCTCCAGTATGAATTCTCTTATGTGCACTAAAATTTGAGTGCTTGTTAAAGGCTTTGCCACATTCTTCACATTTGTAGGGTTTCTCTCCA
>CAUYRH010142582.1:0-136018 GCA_963574655.1 Perodicticus potto | reverse complement strand
ACTGTCTTGTCCTTAGCACCAAATCCCGGCAAGCAGGATGGCTCCAGGCTCCCTCTAGGATAGCCCTGCTCAGACTGGTGCTTTGTGCCAGGCACCAACTCGAGCCCCTCACTTACTGCCTCATAACTTATCTGCAGCGTCCGTAGGTGCCGGTCTCCCAGAGACTCTCCGTGAGCTGCAAAGTCTGTGCCAGGACTCCCCGTTGGAGATCCCGGAGACACACGAGAGTCTGTGTCACTCAATGTCCACGAGGGCAGAGACTTGGGCCCTGTCAGCTCTGACGGAGTGGAAAAAAATGACAGGTACGTGCCACAGGGTGATGTGCTGGCAGTAACCCTTGCAGAGTGTGTCTGCTCCATGGCGGATGGCAGATAGGACCCAGTCCACCCATCATCCTCATCTTCCTCCTCATCTAGGAGGTCGCCAGCTCCTGTTGGGTCTTCGAAAAATGGCTGCTGATATTCCAGGCCATACCCCATGGGCTGGTTGGTCGGAGAGTTGTGGTCGAGTCTCACTGAGTGCCTCGTGGCTTCCTAAAGAAAACATTGGAGCAAAGCTGCCGAATCAGCCGGCTGGTAGTTCATGCCTGTAACTTTCTTTCCCTGTGTTCAGCCTTTGAATACAGAGAAAGACCCTATCTGGTCCACTGGAAGGAACCAAACAGCTTCTTAACTCCACAAAACCCCACCAGTGTTAACAGCTGCCTTGCTTTGCCACACACTCTTGCATCATCTCCATTAAAGTAACACTGCAAATCGGAAGAGATGGTCTTTGAAGGCTTTTTCTGTGTAGAGTCACTGGGAACAACTTCTTTGATTTACCTTTGAATAAATTCTATTGGTTGCATCTTCTTTGGACAAGCTGAGATTCTTGGTTTTCAGAAATTCTTTAAAAGAGAATGGATTTGCCTCTTCAAGGTCTTCAAGTTTGTCATCTGAAATAATGGACATTACAAATACATAAAGTCTACTGAGCATCATTAAAAGGAAATCTCCTACTCATGTCTTTCCAGAGCATGGCTGTATCTGAAATCCAGAATGCCGCTCTCACCCCACCTACTCTTTGGGGCTGTAGGGGAAGCCACTTATCCAGTCACACCGCCAGTCCCACACAGACACAAGCCTGGCACTGTATGTTAGACTGAGAGAAAAATAAAGGATTACCGAACTACTCTACCTCCAAAACGTGTCTCGTGGGCTCCGGATGGACCTTGCTTAGTACATTTCCCCTTTCCATAGCCAAAATCTGCAAAGAAACATTGTGGCCCCACAGTGATCAGGGAGGCCTTTATGACTGCCTACATTGTTTTTCTTTTACAGATGTGATGTCTCTACTGCACTGCTTTCTCTGGTGGGGAAACTTAAAAAAGTACAAGCCCTAGGACTCCTTATGTGGACTAGGTCTGCTTCCACTGACCGGCCCTGGAGTCTGTGATTTAAAGATGCTCCTAGGAGGTTCTGATGCCTAGCTAGGGCTACGCATGTCCTTCTCTGTCTTCTGATACCCCCTGAATGTCCTCAGACCCTGACCTAACCGCCTGTACACTCCGCACACACAGCAGCACAGGTGCTTGGGAAGAATGACGATGGACCAAACCAGCCAGAAAACGGCTGCCCGCTGCCAGGCTGTGCGGCCGGATGGCTCCAGCTTGGTTTCTAACCACCACCTACCGAAGGTTCCCTTGTCCTCACTTCCACCCACCACGACCTAGAGAATGAGGTTGTCTCCTGTCCTCCGACTGAGCACTGAGGACGCTGTACTAGAGTGGTCGTGGAGGGGGGGGGTGTCTCCCCACAACCAGGCTGTGAGCTCCTAGCGGGGTTATCACCTTTGCGCTCCCAGTGCCTGGCACAGCCAGCGCCCAGGGCTCACTGTTAGGTCAGCGGCGGAGTTAACAGTACAGCAGAGGTGGGTACACCTACAGGTCGCACAGGGACAGGGCTTCCCTGATGCCGGCGCCCTCGTCTCTCACCTGAGTCTCCCACGGAAGCTAGCACCGGACTGGGCACATAGCACATAAAGGTCGGCCGAATGCCGAAGAAGTGGGAGTCCTGGTCCCCGTCGGGGGGACGCTCACAGTCTAGCTGGGGGAGACAAGACCGGCGCTCATAGAACGCGGGAGCTGTAAGCAACAATGAGAGCGACTTCACCGCGCGCCGGCAGGCCTCCTTCCTGGGCCCGCGGCCCCCGGCGCCCCACGCCAGCAGGGAGGCGCTCGGGAGCCTGACCGCCTGCCCTCCCTCCGGCCCGCCCGGCCCGGCCCCGCTCACCGTCGGGCATGACAAGGCTCCGGGCTCGGGACAGCGGGGTGGCGCCCGGGCGGCGCGGGTAGCCCGACATCGCCGCGGGACCGGCGGGCTGGACCTGCTTAGCCCGGTAGCGGCGGCTCCATGGCCCCGGCTCCGCTCGGGCCGCGGCCCCCGTCGCCAGCCTCTCGGCCGCCGCCGCTGCTCCGAGCCTCCCGCCGAGGCTTCCGGCCCGCTAGCGGAAGCGCGCGCCGGAACGCTGCGAGCCGACGCCGGGGCGGGGCGGGGCCGCCGGCGGAAACGGAAGTGACGACAGAAGCAGTGGGCGGAGACACAAGATGGCGGCTGTAGTGCTGGTGGCGACACGGTTGCTGCGGGTTTCGGGGTCTTGGGGCCCCTCGCGGCTGAGGTGAGCCGAAGGCGAGCCAGGCTTTGGTCTGGAACCGGAGCCGCTGGAATCTTTTACGGTGCCCGTCGGACGAGCTTGCTCTTGGGGACACCAGCCTCGTCGCCGAGGCCACGGGGTCGCTTCCCTGCCTTGAACCTCGAGCCCGGCTCCTCGGCCCCGTCCGTCTCTCCTGTCCCGCCCTCAGCTCTGGGTCCGACGGGCCTTTATCCCAGGCCGTGTGTGGTTTCTGTCCCTGCCCTCTTGCTGCCGCGTGCTCCCTCCGGAGGCCGAGCCCGCAGAGGTTCGGCTCGGTTAGACCACAGAACTAGGGGCTTTGTCTGACACCAGGGCCCAGGGCTCTCGACCGCTGCGCTGTGTCCCCGCTGCTGTTGATTTCTGACGTTAGAGACCTTTTCCGTCCCCACCGCTACTGAACCACCTTGGCCGAGCCTGGGTCACGCCACTCCTCCGTGTTGTCTGTGGAGCTGTGTCAGAATAAATTCTTTAGGAAGGCAGATACGACTGCTAATGGAGACAAAACCTAATAAGCCACACTTAGGTGGTTACCAGAGGACCAGTTGTCTTGAGTCTGTTGTAACTGGGCCAGTTTCTCTGTTTCAGGTTTGGAGCCCCAACATACAGACAGTTTAGTAGTGGCAGCACCTATCCCAACATTCCGCTGTCTTCTCCCTTACCCGGAATACCCAAGCCAGTTTTTGCCACAGTCGATGGACAGGAGAAGTTTGAAACCAAAGTTACCACACTGGATAACGGGCTTCGCGTGGCCTCTCAAAATAAATTTGGACAGTTCTGTACAGTAGGAAGTAAGTATTGTTGGTGATGTTGCAGGTGGTCTCGTTTTAGCATGTGTGTGCTTTATTGACTGTCATTTTAATTAGTGTGTCAGTTGTGAAATGTACCCTGAGTGGAAACATGTTAGAAAATCTGAAAATTTAGTAACCAAAATATGAACAGTGGCCATTTTTGGTAATGACCATTTATGGTGGGTTTACCCCTTCCTTTTTTTTTTTTTTGACCTTTTCGCAGTCCTAAAAGTTTTCCATCAAAAATGCAAATTGTATGGTTTTGTAAGCATTGACGTACATACATATCCGTAAAACATGTATATCCATACATATATATCCGTCATATATATACAGTGAACATGATGAACATATTTGTCATTCTTATGTTTTTAAGTTGTATTCACAATTTTGATTAGTCTTGACTAAATCTTCTATTTTCAACATTTCCTTTAACCTGCTAATTTTCTTTTTATTACCAGTTCTTATTAATTCAGGATCAAGATATGAAGCTAAATATCCTAGTGGAATTGCCCACTTTTTGGAAAAATTGGCATTTTCGGTCAGTATCCAATTAGTAATTTTTGAGACTATTTGAGAAGGATCTTTTAAGTTTTGTTTTTAGGATGACCATTTTAATAAATGATAAATTTTCAAAGTTAATGTTAATAAAAGACTTTAAGTTATAAGATAATTTATTTGTGTATTTGGAAATATAAGCTTTCTTAATTACATTTTAGATGTCATTTGCTTATTTATTTTTCTTGTTTATTTTTACTAGTCTACTGCACGATTTGACAGCAAGGATGACATTCTGCTTACCTTGGAAAAGCATGGGGGTATTTGTGATTGCCAGACATCAAGGTATACTAGCTTTTATGTACAAACTTACTTTGTGTCCTTGTGAAAATACTGTTTTCGTCCTTGGTTAAGGTCCTACTGAGTCCCTCCCACCAGAGGAGCTGTGGAACTTCCGTAGTGAGAAACGAGCCCTGGCCTGGGTGGAGAATGGGTGGGCAACATGTGTACAGAGAAACACAGTGTCTGGGGACCCACTTGCCCTGTCAATTCAGCCAGGCTGACTGCCCCATGCTGGGAATGTGGAGCAGGCCCTGTTCCCGAGCCACTGACTGGTAGGGCAGAGGGCCGTGTGAAGGTAATGGACTAAACAGCCAAAGGCTGTGGGAACCAGGAGAAGCCAATGAATTGGTCTGAAGCTGGGAAAAGAATCACAGGAAACATGGCAATGGGGCTGGTTCCTAAGGAGTTGGCTAGACAGGTGAGGCAGGAGGCATTCAGGGCAGGGTCTGCTTGGGGAAGGAGAGGGGACAGTATTTGTAGGGGCTAGAGGGTTGGTCTTTGTGTGCCAGGTGTGGAGAATTCTGAGAAGCCTCGTACGGTTTATGAGATGGGTGGAGACAGATCACACAGGTTTGTTTGTTTTTTTTTTTTTTTTTTGTAGAGACAGAGTCCTATTTTATCACCCTCGTTGGTAAAGTGCTGTGGTATCACACTGCTCACAGCAACCTTCAATTCCTGGGCTTAGGTGTTTATCCTGCCTCAGCCTCCCGAGCAGCTGGGACTGCAGGCGCCTGCCACAATGCCCGGCCATTTTTTTGTTGCAGTTTGGCTGGGGCCGGGGCTGGGTTTGAGCCCACCACCCTCAGTGCCCTACCCACTGAGCCACAGGCACCGCCCAGATCGCAGTTTGTTTTTTTTTTTTTTTAGACAGAGCCTTAAGCTGTCACCCTGGATAGAGTGCTGTGGCATCACAGCTCACAGCAACCTCCAATTCCTGGCCTCGAGCGAGTCTTCTGCCTCTGCCTCCCAAGTAGCTGGGACTACAAGCGCCCGCCACAACGCCTGGCCATTTTTTTTTTTTTTTTTTTTGGTTGCAGCTGTCATTGTTGTTTGGCGGCCTGGGCTGGATTCGAACCCACCAGCCCAGGTGTACGTGGCTGGTGCCTTAGCCCGTTGAGCCACAGGCGCCAAGCCTATTTTTTTGTTGTAGTTGTCGTTGTTGAGCAACGTTCTTTCCTCAGCCTCCCAAGTAGCCGGGACTACAGGTGCCAGCCACAACTCCTGGCTATTTTTTTGTTGTAGTTGTCATTGTTTTAGCTGGCCCAGCCTGGGTGTGAAACTGCCAGCCTCGGTGTATGTGGCTGGATCCCTATCCACTGTACTACAGGCACCAAGCCTAGCATTCATGTTTAAATAACCAACCTTTTAAAAATCTGCAATCTGAGCTGGCGGGTTCCAATCCAGCCTGGGTCCGCCAAACAACAATGATGGCTGCAACCAAAAAATGGCCGGGCGTTGTGGTGGGCACCTGTAGTCCCAGCTACTTGGGAGGCAGAGACAGGAGACTCGTTTGAGCCCAGGAATTGGAGGTTGCTGTGAGCTGTGATGCCACGGCACTCTATTCAGGGTGACAGCTTGAGGCTCTGTCTCAAAAAAAAAAAAAAATAACCAGGCTTGTGGCTGGCACCTGTAGTTCCAGCTACTTGGGAGGCTTAGGCAACCAAGAGGTTGCTGTGAGCTGTGATGCCACGGTACCCTACCGAGGGTGACTTTGACTGTCTAAAAAAAAAAAAGAATGCTAAAAAATTATACATAAAAGACATGTTAATTGCCAAGAATTAGTGTTAGCATGGAGGTAATATATTCATGTATTAAAGCAAGGTCTCTTAAAAAAATCTCTGGCTCTTGCCACCTGTGCGTGATGTCCAGTCTCATTGCCTGATGTGCCTAGTCCTCCCTGCCTTGCCTCAGACCTCATCTCTGCTGCTCCTGCCACAGGGACTCCATTCTCTGGTCAGGCAGGCTAGAGTTCTGACTCAGATGCGGCTCAGGCTGGTGTCCCTGCCATCCTCCTGACATGGACTGCAGTCTGTGAAGGTTCAGCCTAGTTCCTTTTGCAGAGGCGTTGTGACCGTGTCCAGCCTGCTGGGCTGTTTCCCAAGTGACAGTTTGGTCTATTCTACATGGTGTGTTTGATAACACACAATCTCAGATAGTTTTGTAAATGTTCTGTGGCTGTTTCTTCCCTGCCCAGCTCTGTGCTGACCTGGTTCCTCATGCCGGGAGTTAACATTACAGCCATACCACTAACTCCGTAAGGGCCATATGATCTGTCCCCCACCCCATCTAAGGCAGGGAGCATTTTCAGTTTGTTCTTATTTATCTATTTATTTTTTTTGAGACAGTGTCACCATGTCACCCTTGGTAGAGTGCCGTGGCGTCACAGCTCACAGCAACCTCAAACTCTTGGGCTTAAGCGATTCTCTTGCCTCAGCCTCCCGAGTAGCTGGGACCACAACGCCCAGCTATTTTCTTTTTTCTTTTTTTTGGAGACAGAATCTCAAGCTGTTGCCCTGGGTAGAGTGCTATGGCATCACTGCTCACAGTGACCTCAAACTCTTGGCTTTAAGCGATCCTCTTGCCTCAGCCTCCCAAGTAGCTGGGACTATAGGCACCCACTACAATGCCTGGCTGTTTTTTGGTTATAGTTGTCATTGTTGTTTGGTCCGCCCTGGCTGGATTCGAACCTGCCAGCTCCAGTGTTTTGTGGCTGGCACCTTAGCTGCTTTAGCTACAAGCGCTGAGCCAACACCTGGCTATTTTTTTATTGCAGTTGTCATTGTTTAGCAGGCCCAGGCCGGGCTCGAACCTGCCAGCCTCAGTGTATGTGGCTGACGCCCTACCTGCTGAACAGGTGCCCCTGTTCTTCCCCCCCTCCCCCCTTCCAAATAGGATCTTTCAGGCTAGAGTGCCATGGTGTCATAGCTCACAGCACCCTCAAACTCCTGGGGATCTGGGACTACAGTTCTATCCCTCTTAGCTTTTCTATTTTTAGTAGAGATGGGATCTTGCTCTTGCTCAGGCTGATCTCAAACTCCTGGCCTCAAGTGATCCTCCCAGTTTGGCCTCTCAAAGTGCTAGGATTACAGGTGTGCCACTGTGCCCAGTCTCCAGTCTTTTTATTTAGCATACATTTTGCACAGATAAAACACCTTTTGAAAGAACCTATGGTTATAAAAATCTCTTGGTATTGGCTCCAGTCTGACTCATCAGTGTCTTTTACTTAAGTATTTAACCTGTGTGTAGCTGGGGGGCTCCTGCCTGCTAGGAATTTATACTGTGAGGAGAAAGGAGGGAAAAATGTATACTAGTCCCTGACATAAAGCGGGAAGTCCCCACAGCACACAGCGTATAAGTATCCCCTAGCTGCCCTGTCATTGTTGGCTTGTTTTTTCTTTCAGAGACACCACCATGTATGCTGTGTCTGCTGATAGCAAAGGCTTGAACACGGTGGTTGGCTTGCTGGCCGATGTTGTCCTACAGCCCCGGCTGACAGGTGTGGCTCTCCACTGCCAGTGCTCGGGGTGGGATGGAGGTGGGGGAGGCTCGTTGACATGCTGTGGAGCAGCATACTCTTGGAGCCTTGGGCTTATACCACAAGGACAGTGTGATTTATTAGAAATAAGGCTGGCGACTGGAAAGGTCAATGGTGTTTCAGAGAGTTCTTAGTGCTCTGACACATGTCAGTGCTTTGATGTTTTCGGTGAAATTGGTTTTTTATTTTAGAAAGGCCCCTTACACTGTCTTTAAATACCTCAACAGCTTGCTGCCCAATGTTCCTATTGCCCTCATTGGCCTTGCAGCCACACAACTTTGAATTCCCAGCTGAGAGGAAGGGGAATGTTGGTTTTTCAGGCGACCTAAGCGTGTGCTGTGTTTCACAGGAGTCTAGCCTCAGAGCTCCAGTCCAAAGCTGCAGTTGAGACAGAGTTTCACTCTGTTATCTAGACTGTAGTATAGTGGGCAGTCCAATCATTGCTCACGGCAGCTCCTGGGCTTAGGCCATCTTCCTGCCTTGACCTCCTAAAGTGCTGGGATTACAGGCTTGTGCCACCATGCCTGGCTAATGTTAAGACCTTTGCAGTACTTGCTGCAGTTAGCTGGTAAAGTGGCACCCCTGACATGGTCTATGCGTTTGTATTCTGAGCACCTTCTTATCTTGTGTCTTCGTGCTGACACTTTGAGGTGGCTAGGCAGCAGTGCCTTCCACAGGTGAGGACATCAGGGCTCAGGGCAGGTCCCAGTGGTGGCTTCACAGCAAAGCTAGGATGAGAGGCTTGAGTCCCTTGATCCCTGCTCACCATAACGCTGTTTTCCTCACACGCGCACCCCAGGTCTTCCCTGGATGAGAGGGCAGAGGTGACTGCCAGTGCCCACCACGAATGGCACTCGGTCCAGCTCAGCAACTTGGGGTTGGTGCTGCATCTTCATTCTTGCTGTGCATACTGAGCCCTTGTCCTCCATCTCTGCAGATGAGGAGATTGAGATGACGCGGATGGCAGTGCAGTTTGAGCTGGAGGACCTGAACATGCGGCCTGACCCTGAGCCGCTCCTCACCGAGATGATCCATGAAGTAAACACAGAGCTCGTGACTGTCCTGCCCCAGAGCAGTGACACTGGGGTGCTGGGAAGGGCTCATCACCTCTCTGGATTTGTCCTTGCAGGTTGCAGGTGTTAACAGTGAATTTCCCAGTCTGCCGCGTTTGTGGCTTCTGATTCTTGCCCTACTGAGGAACCTCCCAGTCCATCTATAAAACGACCCTTTGATTTTATGTTTTCTGTGAATTTTCATTGTGGAGAAGCAGACTTTTTTATTTTGATACGTATACACAAAGCTGCTGATGCCAAACTCTAGCTAAAATACCAGCTTATGTTGCATTTTCCCAGAGGCACTGCTGGAGGAGGTGAGGGTGTGGCTGGAGGAGCCTGCACTGCACCCTTTCAGTCACCGCGTCTGTCTCCCTCTGTTAGGCAGCTTACAGGGAGAACACCGTTGGCCTCCACCGTTTCTGCTCCGCAGAAAACATAGCAAAGATTGGCCGACAAGTGCTTCATTCTTACCTAAGAAACTACTACACGCCGGACCGCATGGTGTTGGCTGGAGTGGGTGTTGAGCACGAGCACCTGGTGGATTGTGCCAGGAAGCACCTCCTGAGAGTCCAGCCAGCCTGGGGGGATGCGCCTGCTGTGGACATCGACAGATCTGTAGCACAGTACACTGGGGGGATGGTCAAGGTAAAGCGATGGGAAAGGTCTCATGACCGTGGGTTGTGCTCAGTCATTCTGACTTAAGTTTCATATTAAATCTGAAGGTGGTAGAATTGACTGCATTCATGGCTGGGCCTTAACATTTACTGTAGTCCTGCAGTGGCACAGAACCAGTCCATTGCTCAAAGCTGAGAGCGGTTTGGATGAGGGCAGCTCTCCTGTTGAAGCAGAGTTGCTGGTGTTGGCATCCGATTCCCATGTAGCCACTTTCATGGTGATTGATCTGGGAAGTTTGCAGGTCCTGCTGATTTGTCACCTGGCTCCACTTGCTTGTTCTCGGTTGCAGCTGGAAAGAGATATGTCCAATGTCAGCCTGGGCCCCACCCCAATCCCTGAGCTCACGCACATCATGGTGGGACTTGAAAGCTGTTCCTTCTTGGTGAGTCCCGGGACTGGACAGGCGGCAACTCAGACATACGTGGACTGTGGCCAAGCCCTGCCACCCTGTCCCCACAGGAGGAAGATTTCATCCCCTTTGCTGTGTTGAACATGATGATGGGGGGAGGCGGCTCCTTCTCGGCTGGGGGGCCCGGCAAAGGCATGTTCTCCAGGCTGTACCTCAACGTGTTGAACAGGTGGGTTGCAGTCTCTGCAGGTGCAGGGCATGCCAAGTGGGTTTCTGGACCACAGGGCCACCTTCTGAGTGTCCTTTTCTCCAGTTCCCCATGGCCAGATGTTGGCATGTCCTCTTCACCTTAGCAACTCCGTTCCCTCACAGGCACCACTGGATGTACAACGCTACCTCCTACCACCACAGCTATGAAGACACTGGCCTCCTGTGCATCCATGCCAGTGCTGACCCGCGGCAGGTGAGGGCACACGGGGCAGGAGCAGCATCTGGGTCCCACCTCTGGCCTCAGTTCTCAGTGCAGCTCCCTTCCCAACCAAGACTGTCCCTGTTGGAGAGGGGTCAGTACCCAGTGGGGCAGCTCATACTCTCACAGCCCTGTTCTCCTTTGTAGGTTCGAGAAATGGTAGAAATCATCACAAAGGAGTTCATTTTAATGGGCGGGTCAGTAGATGTGGTAAGTAGAGCTTGGGACCATTTCCATACTTGCCAGCAGCATCTGACAGGGAGAGGGCCACATTGTAGGAGTGGCTAGCAGTGGGCCCAGTCCCTAAGCCCCAAGGCCACTGTCCAGTAGGATGGTGCAGCCGAGGGTGCTCAGGACTGGCCACTGCACTCAGGAGCCCCTCCAGAGCCACCCTCCCTGGTGGTGACCCCGAGCACTTGGTCTGCTTTCATCTGGCTGGCTAGCGTGTGGTGGGACTGGCTGTGTGACCTGTCTCAGCTTTGCTGAGACGTTCTGGAGGAGTCTGTGCCCCCCTCAGCAGTCTCTATAGACAGCCGGGAATGGAACAGCCACATGAGATGAACCACAGTCAGGGCCTTTTCTGGCTGCTTTTTTATGTTTCAACCTGTTTTTTATTCATTTCTTTGGCACAGTTTTTGATGCCCTATGTGTTGGGAAGCCTTGTTACTTCCTGGACCAGTATTGGTGCACACACACCAATCTCACAAGCACACATATGAAGAAGTACACACACATGGCTGTGTCGGCATGCCAGCCTCAGTCGCGTGCCGGTGGCTGTGGCAACTTGAGCTTTACCTTTAGTTCCTTACTATACATCTCATGCTTTCCACTGTGATCACATGTTCACTTGCTTTTTTTTTTTTTTTTTTTTTTGTGACAGTCTCACTCTGTCACCCTGGGTAGAGTACTGTGGTATCACAGCTCACAGCAACCTCAAACTCTTGGGCTTAAGTGATTCTCTTGCCTCAACCTCCCGAGTAGCTGAGATTACAGGTGTCCGCCACAATGCCCAGCTATTTTTTGGTTGCATTTGTCATTGTTTAGCAGGCCAGGGCTGTGCTCGAACCTGCTACCTTTGGTGTGTGTGGTTGGCGCCCTACTCACTGAGCTACGGGCGCCAAGCCGCATGTTCACTTCTTAATCAGAAAAGAAGCATTATTTGAGAAACAAATTGTGTTTCAAAATTAACATCGTTTAATTTCATTAGTATCCTGCTAGAAAATAATACTCTTCGCTAATGCAAAGCCAATCTGAGATCAATTTATCTGCCTGAAGTTGTTAAAATAAGGAAAACCAGGGCGGCGCCTGTGGCTCAGTGGGTAGGGCGCTGGCCCCATATACCGACGGTGGCGGGTTCAAACCCGGCCCCGGCCAAACTGCAGCAAAAAAATAGCCGGGTGTTGTGGCGGGTGCCTGTAGTCCCAGCTACTCAGTTGGGAGGCTGAGGCAAGAGAATCACCTAAGCCCAGGAGTTGGAGGTTGCTGTGAGCTGTGACAATACAGCACTCTACTGAGGGTGACAAAGTGAGACTCTTGTCTCTAGGAAAAAAAACAACCTATCTAAATTGGTAATTATTTCACTTAAAAGTGATACAGTATTTTAGCAGCATGTCTATCTTTCAGTGTTTGGTTTTCAAAGTTTAGTAGTTCCTAGGTTCTTTGGCACATACCCTCAGATCTCAGCCTCAGTACCATAAATTGGACTCATTGAGGCCAGAATGTTTTAAAGCCCGAAACTGATCATAGCCTCGGGAGAGAGAGCTTGTCTCTGGCTACATCCCTCAGAGTGTCCCAAGGACTTTGGTAAACCCAGGTGCCTAGGCCTTGACCAGGGAGTCTGTGGGGACCCCAGAACCTGTGCTGCCTTGGTTTTCTCCTGATTTTTCTGTGTGGCTGCTTTGGGGTCCTAGAGTTTGGGAGTTTAACGTTTTGCCTTCTGCTGCTTATCATGCAGACCGCAACGGGGGTTCAAGGGAAGCACATTCCCCACTTTGAAGTGTGGTGCCGGCCCTTACCAGAGGGGCAAGGGACCTGCCGGCTTTTCTCCTGATGGGGCGGATGTTGGGCCTAGGTGGAGCTGGAGCGAGCCAAGACACAGCTGATGTCCATGCTCATGATGAACCTGGAGTCCAGACCTGTCATCTTTGAGGACGTGGGGAGGCAGGTGCTGGCCACACACTCCAGGAAGCTGCCCCACGAGCTGTGCGCACTTATCCGTAAGTAACGTGTCAGCACTGTGGCGACTAGTGAAGACCTTGGCTGGGACTTGGAGGACAGCTTCCCGCCTTCCTGTACACTTCCTGTAGATTCTCACCTTCCTGGGCCTCCGTGGGCACAGATGCCCCATCTGCAGCCTGTGTTGCCCCAGGTGTCTTTAGCAGAGAGGACTGAGGGGAGGGCCATGAGAATCACAGAGTCTCACTTCCTGGGTCACCTTAGCACTGTAACTGAGACTTCTGCACCCCTGGTGCAGAAATCCAAGGGCTGCTTGAGGCCAAGAATTTGAGATCATTCTGGGCAACATAGTGAGACATCATCACTTAAAAATTTTTTTTTTCTTAATTAACAGTCGTGGTGCACAGTTTTAGCCCTAGCTCCCGGGGAGGCTGAGGCAGGAGGATCGCTTGAGCCCAGGCCTTCGAGGCTGCAGTGAGCTGTGGTGATATCATTGCCCTCCAGCCTGGGTGACAGCAAGATCCTATGCCAGAAAAAATAACAAAGAGGACTCAGTAAGCTAATGGGCAAGAAGCGTTTAGCAGTTTTCCATGTAGAAAGAGGGCTTTGCTGTCCGTGACTCTCAGGCAAGTGCCTTGGTCCCAGGTTTCTGTGGCCCCAGTGAGTAACCCTTAGGGGGGCCCCAAACTTCCTCAAAGTGCTGAATTTTATTTGCATGGGAGTCTTCTGGGGCAGTTTTACAACCTAGCACAGAACTGCTTATTGAGGCTTGGCTCTTGGTGTCTCCTGTCCTTTGAGGGGACCTCAAACCTGAGCATGAAGCCCTGCCCTGCCCTGCATGGACACTGTTCTTCCTTCAGAAGCCATCTTAGGATCCTTGAGTACAAATGTCCAGTCTCCTCAAAGAAAACCCCCCAGGGTGTGTTCCTTGTTCTTGGCCACTCACTTCCTGGTGGCCCCTAGGTCCCTTCTGAAGGCTTAGGTGTGGTTGCTGCCTGGGGGCAGCCCTGGGCCCCCTGCTCTGACTCAGCCGTCTGTCTGCACAGCCCTGAGGGATCGGGGTTTTTCCTGTAGACCTGTCATAAAGTTAGCTCCTCAGACAAGGAGCTTGCACTTTGTAACTATGTTAACTGCTGCTGTACTTTCAGGCCATTGGCATGTCCCCTTTATTGAAAACAGCTTACTCCTGCCATTCCGTCCCAGTGTGCTCTCCTCTCGGCAGCTGGCCCGGTGTGATGGGCCGACATGGATTGGTGGTCCCCACGGTCCACTTTTTGACCACAGCCTTGATGAGATCAATAGCACGTTTACTCGATGTCCTCTTGTCCTCTTAGGCAACGTAAGGTCAGAAGACATCAAAAGAGTTGCTTCAAAAATGCTCCGGGGGAAACCTGCAGTGGCCGCTCTGGGTGATCTGACCGACCTGCCAACTTACGAGCACATCCAGGCAGCACTGTCCAGCAAGGACGGGCGCCTGCCCAGGACGTACCGGCTCTTCCGGTAGGGTCCCCCCGAGGTATGGCCGGGCCCAGGGGCTATGGACAGAGCGTCCTCTGCACGTGGTCCCTTGGGTGTGAGTCTAGAGCCGAGGTGTGGACATGGGACTTCCCTTAAACCTGAGGGAGCAACTGGACATTGCCAGGCCCCTGGCTCAGTCCTCGTTACTTCAGAACTGAGTGTGAAGGAGTGGAGTGAGTGTTTGCCTTCTCTGCTCCACGCTAGAAGCCAGGACACGTGTAGAGACAGGAGAAGCACCTGCCACGACCAGCCAGGGTCAGCGTGTCCCCCTGAGTTGGGACTTTCGGTGCATGAGGTTGCTTTGATTTCCTTAAGACTCTGCTGCTGAGCTGGGACGCACCATTGGTGGGTGCTGTGGGTGCCACGCGTGCCAGGCTGCTGTGTTCTGTGATGGACTCAGATCCTGGGATGCATCCCAGGACTCAGCTCTGCAGAGTGCCAGATAAGAGTGCAGCCTGCCTTGTAGACCCCAGCCCACAAGCGAGCACGGCATTGTCACTGGTAATAAATTGGTGAACTCTTCCTCACCTCGGTGTTTTCTGTCACCTTTGGTTGAGTAGGGGATTGGTAAGGGTAACGACAGCATTCCTGAAATAGACCTTTCTCCCTTTCAGTCACTTGGTTTGACCTGATACCTCGAAGCCTCTCCTCCTTTAATTGTAAGGTGCGGCCTGGCTTCAGGGGTGTAAAAATGTGTGGGGAGGAGTAGGGGTGGCAGCTGGGGGAGCGAGGGGAGCAACCACTCACAGTGCTGTGGGCACTTAGGAGCCAGGAGCCAGAGTGCAGGCGTTAGCCTGCAGGTGCTGGTGTTTCAGGAGAGTGGTGAGGCCAGGTGGCATGGGGCAGGCTTGGCCCTCGCTTCCTGGTGGGGAGTCAGTGGTTTGAGCAGCCCTGGGTGGGGTGGCATGGGACCCTGCATTAATCACCTGGAGTAGCTCAGTGCTGCCACAGTTCAGGACAGCTCTGGCCTCAGCAGTCAGTGGTCTGCCCAGGACCCAGCTGCCTGGTCTCTTTGGGGAAGGGCATGATAGCCCAGAAGCCTCTGCAGAGCGGACAGAAGGAAGATGTTTTAAGGACATCAGACTTGTGAGCTTTGCTTCTGTTACTCAGTCCTCTCACTATGCTCAAGACGTGGCATTAGCTCACGAATGTATACATACATGTTTTGTCCGTGGTTTTTGCCTGCAGACACTCTAATTTTTTTTTTTTCTTTGTAGAGACAAAGTCTCACTTTATTGCCCTGGGTGGAGTGCTGTGGTGTCACACAACTCACAGCAGCCTCCAACTCCTGGGCTTAGGTGATTCTCCTGCCTCAGCCTCCCAAGTAGCTGGGACGACAGGTGTCCGCCACAATGCCTGGCTATTTTTTTTTGTTGCAGTTTGGCCAGGGCCAGTTTAAAACTGCCACGCTCGGTATATGGGGCCAACGCGTTATCCACTGAGCCACAGGCGCCGCCCGACACTCTGGTTTTTAGTTGTTGGGTGCCTTAGGCCTCGGGAGACAGGATCTCTCTCTGGCCTCTGTTCTTTTAACCGCCTGAGGTGGGTCATAAGACCCCCACACCAGAGAGGGTCCTGCCCCACACCTGGGAGGCGGCATCTGAGCTGTGGGGCTTTGTGGTCTCGTCATGTCATACCCTTTCTTTCCAGCCGCTTTCCACACGGTTGCCCTTCCTCAGTCACACCTGTCCAGTGACGTCTCCGTGACAGGCCCAGGAGCACAGGGTCTGAGAACTTCCCTGGGAGGGCATGGAGGCTCTGCGCCCCTCCCCACGCCCCATCCTCCCCATCTCTCCGTCTGTGTTGTGACACCCTTTATCATAAACTAGCGAATGTGTTTCCTTGAATTCTCTGAGGTGCTCCAGCAAGTTAAAGCCAGAGAGGGGTTTGTGGGACCCCCAGCTTGAAGCCAGCCAGGGAGACATGAGTAGTGTCTGGGGGGTGGTCTTGTGTGATCTGACACTACCTGGGTGGTGCTAGAATTGAATTAGAGGACGCCAATTGGTGTCTGCTGCATAATTGTTTGTTGCTGGGTGGGGAGAAGACTCCACATATTTGGGGGTCATAAAATTCTTATGTGTTGGTGACAGCAGAGGAAAATCATGGTTTGGTTTTTCCCAGTACAGGCCTGCTGTGTTTTTTGAAAACACCCCAGCAAGGGTGGCATCTGTGGCTCAAGGAGTAGAGCACTGGCCCCATATACCGGGGGTGGCAAATTCAAGCCCGGCCCCAACCAAATAACTGCAGGTGGGGGGGGGGAACTACCCCAGCAAAAATGACCAGTTTGCCCACGTGGGAAGTGTCAGCTGCTTCTCATGGAGTCCAGTCCATTGGGGTTGGAGCCATGTCTACGTCAGTGGGTCTGGACCTTCCTAATGCCACGGCCCTTTAATACAATTCCTGTGGGTCATGACCCACAGGTTGAGAACCACTGGTCTATGTTCTAACTGAATTTTCAATTAGAAACTTGCTTTTTTTGCCTGGAAGGAAGTGTGCAGGTTTGGAGGTGTGACCAAGCTGCTCCTCGCTCCCCAGCAGGCATCACGGGGGAGCAGGGTGGAGGCTTCTCATCACTTGCAGCCTCAGCCGCCTGGCAACTTCCCAGTGACTGGCTAACTGGGTCTCAGCATCTGGTGCTTTGGAAGCGGATGCTAGCCCAGGTTCCCTCTAGTCCCTGCTGGCCCCGGGGATATCCCCAGGCTCCCTCAGCTCCTCCTCTCTGGCCCAGTGTCACACTGGCACCTTCCCTGGCCACATGCACCCAACAGGCTTTGCTTGGTCTCCAGCACCCACTGCGCACTCCCATCTTTCTTGCAGTCTGCTGCCCCTTCAGGATGGGTGTGGGTTGTCCACACTGCAGCCTGCTGGAGGCCAGACCCTGCCAGCTTGGAGCAGGACTCAGGAGACACTTAATGAAGAACACAAGTAAATGAGAGCTGCATTTTAAAAAATCATCCTCACACTTGGTTGTATTTCACAACTCTTTATGAACCTTACTTTCCATTGATACTGGCCAACTTCATCTTCGTTAATTTGAATTTTTAACTTCATATGTGAAATTCCATCCACCTAAAATCTAACATCTAGTCAGCCAGTTAGCTTGACTTTGGAACCACAGTCTGGCTAGACACACTGGAGATCCTCCAAAGACGCGAAGCTCTTAGTAACAAGCTGAGCAAGGGCTCCAGTGTCAGACTAAACTCTCTTTTCTATGGTTTGGGTCAGAGAAAATGCTAGAAAGAATGCATGAAGTCGTACTCATTTCAAGTCCCATTACCACAAAAATCTTTGTAAAGATTTAGATGTAAATCTTTGTGAAGCAAAGAGACTTGCTTTTTTTTTTTTTTTGAGACAGCCTCAAGCTGTCACCCTGGGTAGGGTACTGTGGCATCATAGCTCACAGCAACCTCAGACTACTAGGCTCAAGTGATTCTCCTGCCTCTGCCTCCCAAGTAGCTGGGACTACAGGTGCCCACCTGAACGCCCGGCTATTTTTTGGTTACAACTGTCATTGTTTGGTGGGCCCAGGCTGGATTCGAACCCACCAGCTCAGATGTATGTGGCTTGGTGCCTTAGCCACTTGAGCCACAGGCGCTGAGCCCAAAGAGACTTTCAATTGATTCATTTGAACAAAATCTTTAGCCTGTCTGTGTAGTTCTATGGGGCTGGCTGGAACCTCTGGCTAATGGAATTCCTCTTTTTATCAACAGGTTGGGTGTGTATTGCTTCCACACTTGGGAAGCTGACACAAATAAAAGTCTTACATATTAGTCATTGGAATTATTTATAATCTCACCATGGTTCACACAAGTCTGATGTATTCACTTCTCCCTAGAAAGACCCTTTTCCGGTGACTGCTGAGCTCTGGGCCAGTACACTGGGAGCACGGGGCTTCAACAGCAGAATCAGACAAGGGTATGTGGTCAGCCGTTGATAGTTGAGGCCAAACATTTGGCCTTTGAATTTTATAGTCTTTTAAAATAAGAACATTGGGCTCGGCGCCTGTGGCTCAAGCGGATAAGGCGCCAGCCACATACACCTGAGTTGGCGGGTTTGAATCCAGCCTGGGCCCACCAACCAACGACGGCTGCAACCAAAAAATGGCCGGGCATTGTGGCGGCCGCCTGTAGTCCCAGCTACTTGGGAGGCAGAGGCAGGAGACTCGCTTGAGCCCAAGAGGCAGGAGACTCGCTTGAGCCCAGGAATCGGAGGTTGCTGTGAGCTGTGATGCCACAGAGCTCTAACCAGGGTGACAGCTTGAGGCTGTCTCAAAAAATAAAATAAGAACACTGTAACAATAGAATATGCATATAGATTTTTTTGGGGGGGGCCGCACAATTTTATTCTTAAGTGAAAATACATCTTAGATACTATTGCCAAATTAATCTGAGTATATCTTGCTAATACAGAATGACAGCAGAACACTGTGAGGTTTAGGCATAGCTGTGGTAAAAATTGGTCTAACCTTTTGATTATATCTGAATTTTAAAATAATTACATTGACTCTTTTAACCTGCCACATGTTATTTTTTAACGTATCGTGCCATTTAAAAATACTGAGACAGCTAACATTTAAATAAATGCCTGCTGTTTGCGAATGTTTAAATGACTGAAGCTGTGAACATATTTGCTAATTTATACCACATTTAGATTCTAAATGATATAGCTATTCAACATACATCATGCTGATTAATTGGTATTTGAAAATAAGTTTGAGTAGGCTTTTGAGTAGGCTTTTGGTAAAAGTGCATGGAATATAATTTTCTAGTCACATGTTACTTTCCTAACTTGTACTTCTTTCTTTCTTTTTTTTTTTTTTTTTTTTTTGAGACAGAGCCTCAAGCTGTCACCCTGGATAGAGTGCTGTGGCATCATAGCTCACAGCAACCTCCAATTCCTTGGCTCAAGTGATTCTCTTGCCTCCGCCTCCCAAGTAGCTGGGACTACAGGCGCCCGCCACAATGCCCGGCCATTTTTTGATTGCAGCCGTCGTTGTTTGGCAGGTGGGCTGGATTCGAACCCGTCAGCTCAGGTGTACGTGGCTGGCACCATAGCCCATTGAGCCACAGGCGCTGAGCCACCTGTACTTATTTCAAAATCTCACTCAGGAGAGGTAAACAGTAGGCAAAGTCCTACTGTTGGACCAAAGTCCAGCACATCTAACTCTTCCCTTCCCACTTTAGTTTGCATGCCCACTTAACAACCATCATTTCTCTGTAAATTTTCCACCGAGTTCATCAAAAATCAATGCTCTGAAAGTTTTCTGAAGTTTTGTGGAGTCTCTGAATGATTATACACCGTTCTGTAAATCTGCTTCTTCCAGTGCTAGTGTTTTATCCAGCAATCTGAGGAAAGGAAGAGCTGTGCCAAGGAAAAGGGGACTTCTTTGATATCCTTGGTATTCAGTGAAGCCTTTGATGTGGTTCATCCTGGGAAATGTTAAGTTTCTGGACAGTCCTTTCCCATTGGCTAACCAGACCTGTATATTAGTTATAGGTTCCAAGTTCAGTGGAACAGCAGACAAATTACTTTTATTTTCAACTTTAATACTCTTTGCTTTAGAAACAGTTTTTGGTGTAGCACTTCCTAGTCTATGATCCTGTCCTGAAAAGGGCTGAAATCATTTCATAGATGGACATACTTCATTTTTTTTAATACTCAACTTTAGCATCCACCTCTTCATCAAAAATCCCCTGTAATTCTGAAGGTAAATTACCCCTTTTTGACAGTGTTCAGAAACTGACTTGCATCATCAGAATAACTTCTGAAATCATCATTGACTGTGAATCAATTTTTCCATAATTTTATACTTAGATCTACCCGTTTCTTCTGTCCTGTGGGGGACAAGCATTTGGTACTAATCTTCTGAGCTTCCTCAAAAAGGCTTCAACAAAATATTCATAATTTGTTGACTATCACTAAGAGGTTGATTGTCAGATCCTGTTTCACAATCCCGTTCTTTTATACATTCAAGATTATCCACTTCTTTCATTCTCCTTTGCCTTAAAAGGAACCAACACCAGACGCCACACTTAACTGCTGACAAGTAAACGCTTTTATTACTCCAGACACGGCCTCGCGGCCTCAGCCTCAATGCGTTCTGAGTATGCATATAGATTCTTTTTGGCCAAAGAGTTTGAGATTCAATATATGCATTTATTGAAAAATATAAATATGGAAAAATAAATAATTTAAAAGACTAGATTGTCCCTAGATTTTCACACATCCAAAGCCAGCATTTATTTTTAAGAGATGGAATAAGAAACAGAGCAAGGATGAGTTCTAAACCCTCTCCAGGAAAAAAAGAACCCAAACGTGGTGGTGGTTCCCTAGCCAGGTGGCCAGTGGGTATGTTCTAACTTTAGGCAATTCCATCGTTCTATGACTGATTTTACCAAAATAAATGGTCTGAACTGTGACATGTTTTCACATGGGAGAGGGAAAGTGATCTTACTCAGCTGGGGCCTCCTGTCCCAAGGTGGGTGATTTGAGAATTGGCAGAGATTGGGGTATATGCCATGCCAGAATTGTTGCTTGTCACCTGGGTGCTCAGGCACTCCAAGGGTTTGAGGCCCCAGGGGTGGCCCAGCTTGACCCAGCCTTTCTGCAGACACCTATGTGGCATGGTGCACCCTGTGGAGGAAGGGCCTGGCTCTTGGGGGCTGCCAGGAGGAGGCTGATCCACAGACACCTGACCTGGGTAAAGGCAGGAGCAAAGGGTAGTAAGGGGAAGTACTGCTTTGGCTACCAGGAAGTGTAGAGGACCCCGCGACTGCCTCCATCCATGGGGACTACTGGAGGCAAGTGGGCAGCAGGAGCTGTGGTGCAGAGGCCCCGCTCTGCCCACTCTGAGCGCAAAGCTCTCCGTGCCCCTGGGGATGCATCCTGGCTGGGTAGGTGTGCTCAGGGTTTGGGCCACCTCCTTCGTGCGACGCTGACATGGCAGGGCACAGCACAGCCTCATCACAGCCCCAGTGCTGTCCCAGAGCTTCCTGGAAAATAGTGGGACAGCATGGCCTGGCTCATGAGGGTCCCAACGAGGGTGGGAGGTCACCCAGGGACAAACACTTCTGTATTTCCAGTGACTTCTCCCATGTTGCAGCTGATGAGTCCTTGTGAGGCAAGCTTCAGGAAACAGTGCAAATGGCACTGGAGCTCTGATTCTTCAGTGCCTGCTGTCTCTGAATCTCTTTTGAAATCCGCCTTTTAATTCCTATCAAGTACAGCTCTCGGTCAAACTTGCCGGCAGCCAGTGGGATGCTGTGGAAGAAATAATCGCTGGGAGGGTGCCCTAGCCCTGCTCAGCTCCCACACGCAGAGCCCTGGTCCTGGGCAGAGCCCTAGGAAGGGCTGGGTGGCTGCTAGGGGTGTAAGGCCTTCATCAAAGCCCTGCCGCGCGCTGCTGGGTCAGCTCAGCTTCACTTCCTAACGCCTCCTCATGCCAGGTCCTGCCCTCCTGCTACGCTGGAGCACAGCCTTATAGGCCACAGGACACCCAAAATGTGACAAGTGACATGCACACCCACACCCACACGCCACTGACCCCAGGCCCCAAGAGAGGATGCGCACAGAAGGCACTGACTTGTCACGTCCTGGCCGCACTTTCACCCGGAACAGGCCGTACACAGGGCGGTGGTCAGAAGTCTTGATCCCAGGGCAGGAAGAATACTTCACCGGACAGATGTCACCCTTGTGGCGGCTTCTGTACAGGACTCGGTCCTTTGGGAAGACATTCCAGAAGCAGAAGACCAATTATATGCCACTGCCATTCTTAAGCAATCCCTGGGAGCCCCTTCCTGGGCCACTGGCTCTTAGGCTCATTCTATTGCTGGCCACCTATGGGCTGGGGCCTGTCCCTTGCTGCTCAGGACACTGTAGGGATGGAACCTGCTCCCACCCAGCTCTGCCTCAGTGGTTCCCTGAGACCCCACAGTGTGCCCAGTCTGGAGCAGCAGGCCTAGGGGAGAGCAAGGTGAGGTGGCCAGTGTGCCCGGCAGCTAGCTCAGGGTGCCACAGCACAGCTTCGTGGCCCTGCTCTTCATCAAAGGAGACTCCAATGTAGGGTTGCTGGCCATAGGGAAACGGCCAGGGCCTGGCTTGGGCAGAGTGCCATTTTGACTCCAGATGCCAGGCATGAGCTCCTGGCGATCCCCACCCTGAAACCATCTGTGCCTGGGAGGCAGGGCGGGGGTGTGGTGCTCACCGTGTAGGAGGGGGTCCTCTGCTTGGAGGTGCTGTCGTAGGTGTCCTTCCCAATGTCAAACTTGTACGACGGCAGGAAGTGGATGTCCGGCTCCTGGAAGCCCTTGAAGATGGACCCTGCAACCGAATAGCACTCAACCCAACAGGGCTCTGGGCTGCTCAGTTAGGCTATGGCCCCTGAGCTGCTCACCTTTCCTCATCTCTCGGGTCAGCTGGTCATGCTGCAGCAGCGCTGCCGCGTCTGTCTCCGCACCCTGCAGTAGGAGGGTGTCCACAGCCGCACGCCCACCACTCAGGCGGAAGTTGAAGTCTCCAAACCAGAACACCTCGTCAAACCGGGTGGTGACGTCCGCTGCAGCAGATGTGGGATGGGCGTTGGCACCAAGCCCCAGGGAGCGGGGCCCCGGGCACAGGGGCAGGACAGAAGTTATGGCCTGGGTCCCTCCCCTCCCACAGAATCAGCCTGGCAGCCTGGGCTCTCTGGGTGGTGCCCGCATTCTGACCACCGGAAAGCACCTGGCGTGGCCTCAGGAGCAGCCTGAGGGTCGAGGTAGTGATGGCTATGCCTCAGCCTTCATCACACAGCAGGGAAGGAGGTGAGTGGGCAGCAAGGGCTCAGCCCAGTGGGGCAGGCAGGCATCCATCTGTCTGGTTGCTAACTGGGCTAAAGAACAGCCACCCACTGTGGGTGGCCAGGTGCCCAGAGCAACTTCTCTGACCTTGCTTCTCACAAGTTCCAGACATAGCTTCTGCTGACTATCGGAAGATGCAGGAGGAGATCCCTGTGTGAGTTGGCCGAGGGCCCTCACCTGCGCTGGAGCGGTAGGGATTGGTGTCTGGCACATTCCTGGGCAGGGTCAGGGCCTGCACGGTCCTGGTGTAGTCCAGCAGCCGTTCTGCCACCTTCCCGTCTCCAGCTGCAGGAACAGAAACCAGGCGGGAGACCCAGCGTTCTGTGTGCTCACATCCCCCATACAGAGCCCCTGAACTGTGCTCTGACCACGAGGGGTCTATAACAGGCTGCACGAGTGTCTGCTGCAAGGCCTGGTCACTGACAACCTTGCCTCAGCGTGTGCAGCATGGGGCTGTCTCAACAGCAGCGACACTTCCAACTGCCAGGAGCTCCCCTCAGGGTCCTTACCAAGTATGGTGCATGAAAGGAGCGCTCGGAGCTCCCTTGCAGCCCCAGGAGCCACTGCCGAGTGCCTGGCACACGTCCTGGACAGAGGCCTAGGCAGTGCAGGGGAAGGTCTGCACAGCACATCAGGGCCCAGGCACTGAGGGACTCACAGGTGAAGTGCGAGGTGATGAACAGGAAGGAGGTGCCGAAGAAGGTGAAGCTGACGCCCAGGGCCCCCTTGGTTTTGATCTGAGACACGATGCGCGTGGTCACCGTGGAGGACTCCACCTCTGCTCAGGGGTGTAGGGGGAGGAAGCACAGCCCTTCAGTCCACCTGTGTGGGACACCGCCATGCCCAGGTGGGTCATGGGTCATGTCTGCGTGTTTGTGTAAGGGGTGGGATCGCCAGGGTAGCCCCGTGTGATACATCCCCAAAGGCGGGATTCTGATTCCCAGGGGAGAGGCGGTAGGTTGGGCTGTGAAAAGGGGGGCATGGCTGGGGTGCTGCCCACCTGAAGCTGAGAGAACCTACCTGAGCAGAACCAGATGAGATCCCGGCGGAGGAACAGGGACATGTAGAGCACCCCATGGGCTGCTGAGGACAGCAGCACATAGTGGGGGCCCAGCGTCTCCTGCAGACGAGTCTCCCACTCCCGCCTGTGCAGAGGAAGCATAGCTGCTAGGGGCAGGTGGGAACCTCTAGCCCCTCCACCCCCAGCCCACTGTCCCTGGAGCCTCTGGAGGAACTGCCAGGGAAGCCTGAGTTGGCAGATAAGCAGAGGGGCACCGTGGGTGCCTGTCGCCACGAGGGGCCTGCTGGCAGCCCCAGGTTTTCTCTCCCACCCTAGTGAGCACTCTGTATACCCCATCTTGCGGCCAAGCACTGCTGGGCCCACCTCAACTTGGGGTCAATGAAGCCCAGGGTAGAGCCCTTTCTCTAGAGCGTCTGTTGCCAGAGAGGCCCCTCTGTTCGCTTCATGGATCTGGGGGCCCACAATGAGGCTCCCCAGGGGACCTACTCAGCAGGTACTAGAGAGACTTGCAAGGCACAAGAAGACCAAAGGACAGGTTGGCAGGGCCACTAGTGGTCGGGCTCAGAGGCCTCTAATGGGCCATGGGCTGCACAAAACACCAAACTTGCTCTTTGCCACCTTCTCTTAAATCAACTACTTGATCACAAAAAATAAAATACCATTTCAAATTCTCTGAGTCACCATTTGAGAAGAAATCGACTCCACATCCGCCTCAGGCTTGGAGGCTGCCTGTGTCTGGCTGCACATGGGGGTCTCAGAGCCCACCAGCAGGACACGAGGCCCGTGGACTTGAGGGAGCATGGGCAATGCCCTACCTGTCAGAGCAGCCCTCCTGCACCCCGACCACATATAGGTCTTGGGCGTAGTCCGCCTCCGCAGGAAGCAGGAACTCATCCAGGCTCGGCGGGAGCTCCTGGGGAAGAGCGATGTGAGGTTGGCTGAGGCCAGCAGGTTTCTCAGCCAGGCAGCACTCTGCCTGGGTCCCCACCGTGGCGTCTAGAGGTGGCACTGAGCATCTCTCCTCAATGGAGGGAAACTGAGGCCACAGCTGAGCAGGGATCTGCCTGGCAGTTGAATATCCCTGGGCTCAGTTTCTGAGGAGCCCAATACACCAAAAATGCTCCCAGTCTGGGCGGGTCGCCCTCAGCCTTGCTTTCCCTCCTCAAACATGAGTTTGTCCAGTAAGCACCTCTGCGTCTATGCCCAAGGATGTACTTGGCATCTGGACATCCAGCCTGGGCTCCTCACCTCCCACCTTCACCAGGCAGGACCCCGGGCTGCGAGCAGGCAGGCCTCCTGCTCCCTCGAGGCAGATGACATTCCTGGCCAGGCTTGTGCACCACCCTACATTTGCCTGCCTCTCTGCCACCATGGAGAGCGCTCCTCTCTGGAGCACTGTGGGAAGCATGTGCCCCCTTGCCCATCTTCATGCCCCCATGCTCTGGGTAGCAATGGAGTGAGCTGTGGGGCTCTGTCCCTCCTGGGCCCAGGCAAAGGCCACTTAGAGAACAGGCTCCCCGCCAGCCCCACCATCCTGAGCCTCATTCACACATGTCACGCCCAGTGCCTCCAGCCGCTCACCTTTTGACCCTGCATGTTCCAGGTGGCCACGAAGAGGGCCATGTTCCGGTCTGGGAAGTAGCGAGCCAGCTCTTCCGCCCCCAGCAGGGCCCCACTGGCCAGGAGACTCCCCTCCAGGTAGCTCCTGTGAGGAGAGGACACTGACCTCAGAACCCAGACACATGGCACTTGCAATGGCCCAGGAGGGGCCAGCACCTGGACACCTCTGGAGTTTCAGTGCCTCAGGCCACTTAGGTCCTGAGGAGCAGTAGCAAACCCCATGGAATGTCAGGAGTGGCAACCCTGGAGTGAGGGTTCTCTCCAGGCCCCGGAGAGCCCTGTGCCAGAGCAGGGCGCCCATCCACCTGCTCCTGGAAGGTGCACCCTATTCCCCTGCGCACACAGCAGCCATGGGCCACTGTCCTAACTGCCTCCTGGAAGAAGGGCACCAAGGTGGTGAGGGCCAGGGAATGCCATGGACAGTCCCAGAGAGGTGCTTCCGCACCAAGGGGAGAGGCAGCACCTTCGTGGGCAGGGCTGATTGTCCAATACCCCCAACAAGCTCAGGCAGAACAGTCTGGGACAGGGAGGGGCAAAGGCCTCATGTAGATACGTAGATACCCCACTGTCTTCACCACACCCCATGGTTTCAATCCATTTTCAAATTTTAATACAACGTAGCATGCAAATGGCTAAACCAAATCCTACTGTAAACATATAATAAAACGGCAAGTCCCTAACCCCAGCCTGCCGGTGCCCACCAGGACATGCCCACACTTAACAGCTTCTGCCTCGAGGATTGGCAATCTTGTTCTGGAAAGAGCCGACAGTACGTATTTTTGACTTTTTTTGACTTGGTGGGATACCTGGTCTCTGTCACAACTCCTTCTCTGCAGCTCATAAGCCACCACAGCTGATGGGATAGGCGTGGCTATGTGTCAGTAAAGTTTTATTTATGTCCACAATGAAATAGGAATTTCATGATATTCTCATATCATGAAATGTCAGAATTATTTTGATTGCTTCCAACCAATTGCTTCTAACCCATTCTTAGCTCCTGGACTGGGCATATGCTGGTGGTGGCCAGATTTGCCAACATTGGTCTACAGCTCCCCTTTGAGCAGGGCAGTGTGTGCTGGCTGCCCTGCCGCCACGGCACCTCCCACACTGCTCTGCACCTAGCCTGCCAGTGCCCCTGCGCCGTGCACTGTGCAGCTGTCTAGCTTTTCACAGCTGCACTGGCCATAGCCCCTCTTCTTTCAGGGAGCCCTCCTTCGGGAACCCTGTTCCAACCCAATTCTACCCTCCCCCCATTACCCAGGGTAAGGCCAGGCTACTCCCCTCCTTTTGGAACCCTGTTCCAACCCAAATCTACCCTCCCCTCCACACCCAGAGTAAGGCCAGGCTACTCCTTGAATCAGGTCCTAGTTGACGTTCACACTGCCCCTTGTATTTGTCCTTTTGTACAATGCAGCCCCACCCCCGCCCAGCCATCCACCTGTCCTGTGCAGTCACAGGCACCATGTGGCCCTGCATGGCCTCCACTCTCCCCACGAATGTTTGTCAGATTCCTCCCCACTTCCAGGCAGGACACCTGGCCCGGGGCACAGGGTGGATAAGTGACTTCAGATGGTATCGCCTTGGCAACCTCTCAGAACATCCTGCCCTCACCAGCAGCTGTGGCTCCAGCGCCCTATTGTCTCTAGGAGTCGCCAGCAGCTGCTTTTTCCAGAGGCCCTTTCTTCTTTCACTACACAAGAAGTCCTTGACTCTTCTCAAGGACACTTCTGCCAGGTAATCTCGGTCTTGTTCCCCACCACGGGGGCAGGGGGGCAGTCCCTGGTCCTGCCCATTGAGGATGTGCCTCCGGAGCCATGTGGAGTCTGTGATGTGATGAGGCTACACTTTGGGGGCAGCGGGCAGCTGATGACACTGGGATGTGGATGGCTTTTCCCTGGGGCTGAACTAATCCATACAGGTTGGTCAATGCCCCATTCTATGCCCTGAAGTCATCCCATTCCCAATGTGCCCTCCAAGCTGTCACCTGTACCTGCCTTCCAGGAAAGGGTAAGGATCCCTCAGCTCCAAGGCCCACCGCCTCTGGCTCTCTCATTACCATAGGTTTGTTTGTGAATGTACATGATTTTGTCACCTTACTGTCACTGCATGGCGGTATCAAAGAGGGGCAGGAATGCCTATAGTCCGTTGAGGGAAACTCCAGAGTGTTTTCCAAACTCTGACTTGCTCTTTTCATTCTAACTTGCTAGGAAAACCTCACGCCTTTGTCTTGCAGGCAGGAACCAACAGTCCTTCGAAGGGAGGACGGTGGAGGGCATGTCTCCTGAGCTGATCAACCGAGAAACTCCCTAACCCACCCAGCTTCACAGCCCACAAGAGTGATTTCCACACTTGTAAAAGGTTGGAAAATAAAAAAGAATAGCATTTCGTGGCTTGACGACCGTAGCTCAGTGGCTAGGGCACCAGCCACATACACCAGGGCTGCTGGGTTTGAACCCAGCCCAGGCTTGCCAAACAATAATGGCAACAACAACACCAACAACAATAACAGCCGGGCAATGTGTTGGGCACGTGTAGTCCCAGCTACTTGGGAGGCTGAGGCAAGAGAATCACTTAAGCCCAAAAGTTAGAGGTTGCCGTGAGCTGTGACACCACAAAACTCTACCAAGGATGACATAGTGAGACTCTGTCTCAAAAATAAAAAAAAGAATAGCCTTTCATGAACCAAGAAAATTATCTAAAATTCAAGCTTGTGTCCCTAACTAGGGCTTCATCAATACGTGGCCACCACTCTGTCCCATGGTGTCTGCAGTACTCTCCCTCTACCATAGCGGTTAAGCACTGGACCAGCCAACCCTCCTCTAGAACAGATGCGAGGTCTGGAAACAGGGAGCTCTTGGCAGCAGACCCGGGTCGGATTCCCATCAACCCATCATTCCCTGGTTCTCTGTGAAAGACAACCTGGGGGTTCAATTCTGAAACTTCACGTACTACCAACTCCCATTTTCTATAAAGGGGATATCTGAGTAAGGTGCACATAATTTTTAAAACGCACTGAGAAATCTCCCCGTTTAAAAGAAACCTTCTAGGCTTGGCGCCTGTAGCACAGTGGTTACAGAGCCGGCCACATACACTTAGGCTGGTGGGTCTGAACCCGGCTCGGGCTAAATAACAATGACAACTGCAACAATAAAATAGCCAGGTGTTGTGGTGAGTGCCTATTAGTCCCAGCTACTTGGGAGGCTGAGGCAAAAGAATTACTTAAGCCCGTGGTTCTCAACCTTCCTAATGCCATGGCCCTTTAATACCATTCCCATGGGGGACCCACAGGTTGAGAACTGCTGGCTTATGCCCTAGAGTTTGAGGTTGCTGTAAACTGTGACACCACAGCACTCTACTGAGGGTGACATAGTAAGACTCTGTCTTAAAAAAAAAAAAAAAAAGAAAAAGAAACCTTGTAGTAAATTACTTTAATCAGTGAACTATTCTGTCCGATATGATCCCATATGCTGAACCCAAGGGTGAGACAGAGATGGAGGCCTCCCAGCACCTGAGACCCTCTGAGAGGAGCGCAGCCTTGCCTACATGTTGATCCTGGACTTAAAAGAACTGGGAGAGAGTCAGGTTCTGCCACCGTCTGTGGCCACAGGTTAAGTGGCCCAAGACACCAATACAGGAACCACCTCCCACGTCCTCTTTCTCCCAACCCCAACACATCTAGATAGACAGGACTTGGGCAGCATGGCTGTGGGGAGGGGCCAGAGGGAAGGGTACAGGCCCTGAAACAGAGATCCCAAGAATCCCTACACAAGACCAGGCTTGAAAAAGGAAGTGATTGGTTTGTTGAAGCTGAACTCAAAAGTTTCTGAAGCCCCAAGCTGGTGAATTCATAGCTCTGGTCTCAGAGAGATGGGCCGGAGACCTGCATTTGGGAGTCACGAGAAGTACATCATGGGTGACACTTAGGTTCTTCTCAAGCTATAAAACAACATGGATTAATTATTAACATCACAGAAAACCCAAGTACAGGAAGCCAAGGGCCTATACATCCTTCTGTGATACGACTACCCTTCACCCCATCAGCCACAGGATGAGGGGCAGAGTAAGAACCTGATGACAGAGCATTTAGCAAATATAATCAGAGAACAGCAAGCGCCCGTGGTTCCAGAAGGCATCACGCACTCCCCTAGGAAGACAAGTGAAGCAACATCCCTAAGAGTGAGTGGGCGCTGGGGTGCTGGCTCGGTCACTGCAGAGTCCCTGGCCCCTGGGTCCAGCAAGGTCATGTCCATCTATCCATCCTGGGAAAATGCCTGCACGTGTCCCAAGAGCCCTTCCCAGCTGCTGGCTGCAGCACTCCATCCAGCAATAGCTGGAGTTCATCTAAGTCTGCCGAGGCCCAACACATCCACTACCTCACTTCTGCAGCAGAGAAACAGGGCAGAGAACTACACATTGGCAAGAAAGTTGTCAAAGACAAAATAAGAACAAGAAATAAGAACACGAGATACAGAATAGCATGTAGAATTCCATCTCCTCTGTCTAAATTAGTCAAAATGGTGTATTTTTATGGGTACATCATACCCCCAAACAATTCTAAAACACAAGGGAAAGCTCTGGAATAACAGAGAGAGAGACCTGGAAAGGGCACTGCTACTAGGGAGGGTCTGGGTGGCTGCAGGTGGACTTGCCTTAGTCTGTGTGTCTGAAACGCTCTGATGAGAACATAGCAGACCCCATAGCCGACCACCTTCCTACACTGACCACCTCCTCAAGCTGACCTGATTCTCACAGACCGGACCACACGTACCTATCAGTGCAGCAGGCCTAGTCCATTCTGCTGACCAGTGTGTGCAGGCCCTTGGGCGGTCACCTCACAGAGGCTCTGCTATGCACCATGCCTTGAACTTTTTTTTTTTTTTTGAGACAAAGTCTCAAGCTGTTGCCCTGGATAGAGTGCTATGGCATCATAGCTCACAGCAGCCTCCAATTCCTGGGCTCAAGCAATCGATCCTCTTGCCTCAGTTTTTGTATTTTAATAGAGATGGGCGTCTCACTTTTGGTCAGGCTGGTCTCGAACTTGTAAGTTCAAGCTATCCACCCGCCTCGGCCTCCCAGTGTGCTAGGATTATAGCCATGAGCCACCTCACCTGGCCAAAACCATTCCTTCAACCTTAAAACAAAGACTGAAGACGACACAGCCCCACACCCAAGCCATACCTGCTCCGGACGTCCTTGGTGCGGATGGGTGTCAGAAGACTGAAGGCAGAGTTGGCTGAGTGAAGGGAACAACTGTCACAGGCCAGGGGGCCCCGGGGCCGTCCAGGGCCCAGGCTGCTGTGGGCCCGTACCAGTCTGGTCTGCATGCGGCGCTTATAGTCAGCATGGTCCGTGTCAACCTTGTTTGCTGTCCTCAGGGAGTTGGAGGTGACGTCCAGATCCATGGCAGGAGGTGGGCGTGGGGGAAGCAGGCTGGCCAGCCTGGGAGAGCCCTCGGTGCAGAGCTCTTCTCTGTGCAGAAGGTCCAGGGAGCCGCTGAGCACCCCAGACAGACACCTACCCCCAGGGGACGGACTCCCTCCCTCGCTGCCTGGGGCCCTGGGGCACTTGGGGATTTCCTGCAAGGAGGTGCTCAGGCAGGGTGGGGAGGGGCTGTGGGCAGGGGCCAGGGGTGCCTGTCTCTGCTTGGAGCCCCTGGAGGGACCAGCCTCATTCTCAGCTTCTGGGTCCTCATGGCTGCCTTGAAAATGCCTTCTCCTCCAGCCCTTATCGTCAAGGGACAGGGCTCGCTCCAGCCTGGGCCTTGCAGGGGGATGCGGGGTGATGGGTTTTGCCTTAGCTTGCGGGTCCCCACTGCTCAGTTTGGCCGGAATGCTGAAAGGAAGTACGGGGCTCTTCTCCGGGCCTTGACAGCAGGTGGTGGTCGGGGTCCCGGGGCCGGAGCTCTGTGCGAGGTCTTTGTCTGTGCTCGGGAGCTGTCCCTTGAGCATTCTGCCTTCTGACTGCTGCTGAGGTCGCAAGCACAGTGACTCGGACGGCATAGTCGGCGGCCTCGCCAGCTCTCACGGGCGGCCGTGGCCTGACCCTCTCTGACGAGGCCTCCTCCTCGGGCTGCTGGCAACACGCAGTGTCAGGGATACCAGGTCAGAGGTCACCGGGCCAAGCACAGGAAAGCCAGCCGGCAGCGGCTCCAGTTCCGGTTTGGAGGGGTCCCAAAGGGACAGGGGCCGTGGCTGCATGGCTGGTTACCCTGGAGTCCCGCAGGCTCTAAAGGAAAACCCCGAGGTCAGCGTCCGCGGCTCCCTCTGACACCGACTCAACGTTTCCAGAGGCCGACTGTGGGGCCGAAGGGCGGCCGCCCCGCTCACCGCACCCCGGGACGGCGCAGATGGGTGCGGCCACAAGGGCCGGACCGCGGCGGGCGGGGCAACGACCAGGCCCGCCCCGGTCCGTGCCCCGAATCCCAGCCACGCGCCCCAGACCTGCGCCCGGGGTCACCTCGCCGCCTCCTCCAGCCCTTGTAGTCCACACTCGAACCCCGAGCCCCGGCCCCGCCCCGCACACCGCCCTCCAGGCGCCCTGGCCGCGCACTTCCTTCCGTCCCTCCTTCGCGCCCGCCCCGCCCCGCCCACAGCGGCCCCTAGCGGCCGGAGGACGGCGCCGGCCAAGCCCGGACAGCCCTGCCCCGCCCCACCTGGTCTAAGGAGCAGCAGCCTGGCTGCCCCAGGACACCTGTGCTCACTGGCTTCCAGCAAACCAAAGGGAACTTACAGGTGAAGTGCTTGAGCCCGCAAAATATTTTATTCAACAATTTGCAATGTAATAATTTTCATTTAGGAAAAATAGCAGCTCCCGCCTGGAGGAAGCTTCTCCAATCAAAAGTCATGGACAGTCTGCCAGAGAACAGTGGGCAGCACTGGATTGCAGAAGGTCCCTGAACCACGCGACCTGACCAAGGGGCACAGGGCTGCCCAGGCACAGAGACAGGCCTTTCTCAAAGTGCCACGAACTTGTGGATCTGGTCAGATGTGTCTGTGAAGCGTCCTAAAAGATGCTCTGGGTCCTTCCTAGATGATCAAGTAGAACAGAAAACTGGGAAGGGCCTGAGCTAAATCTACATTCTATAATTCCTACACTTAAAATACCAAACTGCTTATGTTCCCCCAGGATAAGCTACAGAAATTATTACCTATTGATTTTTATAAATATTTAAATCTTTTTTCTTCAGTCTCTTTATATTTAACAAGCGTACAAAGAGTTTTCAGAACAGTCAATGATGCCTTAAAGCTCAGTGCCCACTGAGAGGGTCCTACAGGTCCACGTGGCCAAGCTGGTACACAAGTGGCTGCGGACGCAGACCCAGAAGCATCAGGCCCCAGAGCTGCGGCAAGAACTGTTCAAGCCACTCTTTCCATCATGTCACCCATGTGATGACTCCCATGTGAGAGAAAGCAAGTCAGCTGGCCAGCACTGTAGAAACCATTCTTGAGAAAGCACAGGCCCTTCAGAGTGTGCCACTCCAGGTCTTGAACAGTGACACTCACCAAACTATGGATGTTGTGGGGGTGGCAGCGCTGTCCGTCAGGTGCATGAAACACCCATGGTTCTAATTGGGTTACAGGAGAGATTCATTTCAATAACCGGAGCCTCTCTCAAAACCTAACTCTGAACCACTGCCAAACAAATGCTCCCTCTGGTAAGATTCTGCCTGAGAACGAGGCTTCTATTCTAGTCACTCCCAGGCTCAGAAAGTTAGGGCAAAGCTGTGCCTGGCTGCAGAGCAGGTGGCAGCATCTCCCTTTCCAGTTAAACATCTGCTCTTTTCTCCCAACATCTTAAAGAAGCTATAGGATTACCTGGACAATAGTTCACAGTTGGGTTTTGAGAGAGGCCCCGAGTTATTCATGAACAATGCCCTCCTGCAGTGAAAAATTCTATATTCACTCAATGGAATAGAATACTCTTGTATGACTGAGAATATTATATCCTTAAATCACCTGAAATGACTTAAGAAAGTATCATTTTAGGTAAAAAATGAGTCAAAGATTCATTCTTTTCATTCAGTATCTGAAAGGAGCTGTGAAATTAATTTCTGAAATAATTCATAGAGACAGGTGGGAAGGAGGGAGATGCAGAGTATGACCAACTCTGAGTTACTGCTCTGTCTGGTGTACAGTCGGGTTCTTGGTAGGAAACAGTCATCTCAGGGTTCCAGATGCAAATCCTAAATAGGGACATTTCTAGTTCAGTGTTGGATATTTCCTCTGGCCAATCCTTCCTGGTCGTGAGCTCCCAGAGGTAGCAGAGGCCTGAAAAGAGAGAAATGACACTGACCTCTGCATGTCTGCCCTGAGGGGACAGTGCAACACGGCCCTGTCGATGTGGTGAAGCACACAGGCTGCCGACACCAGCGAGTGGAACACTTTGTTTCTCTATCTAAAAGCCCATGAGAACTGGTAATTCAGCACCAAACACGGGCTGCCTAAAAATGTACCCATCGTTAACCAGCAGTATTTGCTATTTTGCTTTAGTAAGGGCCATAAGACCTGAGGCTGATTTTGCAGAGCTGGCCCAGGTTGTGTGTCAGGCGAGTTCAGGGAGGGCTGGTGGCCTGGGGCCTGACCTGCTACTGCAGGCAGCTGACCAACGCAGGCATTACCTCTGCTCCCTCTCAAAACCTGAGATTAAAGCCAAATTTTATGATAAAGGCAAACTAAAAGATAAAGCCGACAGGAGGAAAAAGACAAATCTTTTTTTTTTTTTTTGAGCTAGTCTCTCACTCCATCATCCTGGACAGAGTGCCATGGTATTATAACTCACAGCAACCTCAAACTCATGGCTTGAGCAGCTCTTGCCCTCAGCCTCCTGAGGAGCTGCACGCAGACAGAGCTGGGCTGAGAGTGAGGGAGCTGCATGCAGACAGAGCTGGGCCGGAGAGAGATGGGGAGCTGCATGCAGACAGAGCTGGGCCGTAGAGAAGCTGCATGCAGACAGAGCTGGGCCGGAGAGAGGGGGAGCTGCATGCAGACAGAGCTGGGCCGGAGAGAGGGGGAGCTGCATGCAGACAGAGCTGGGCCAGAGAGGAGCTGCATGCAGACAGAGCTGGGCCGGAGAGATGGGGAGCTGCATGCAGACAGAGCTGGGCGGAGAGAGGGGGAGCTGCATGCAGACAGAGCTGGGCTGAGAGAGGGGGAGCTGCATGCAGACAGAGCTGGGCGTTGAGAGGGGGAGCTGCACACAGGCAGAGCTGGGCCGGAGAAGAGAGGAGCTGCATGCAGACAGACCTGGGCCAGAGCATCACCACCACCTTCAGTTCTGAACAAATGGCTTCTGCCCAAGGAGCCTATGCTGCCGAGTAATCCCGCAAATATGCCCACAGAACACATTTTCAAACTTTTTATCTCACAGCCCACTTAAGCCTCTAGGAAAACTTCTGTGGCAACTTAGAATATACTTACTGTGCTTTGTACTTCTTTCAAAAATAATTTAATAACGATCTTTAAAAATTTCCATGGCACACCTAAGATCCTCTCACAGCACACAAGTGTGCCATGCAACACCAGCTGCCACACAATAAAGGCATTTTCAGACAGGAAGGCTCTATAAACTTACCTTTGCACCTTTTTGTCAAGGAGCTACTGAGAAACAAAATAATTTTAAAAACCTAAAAAAAAAGCAGCAGCTAGTGGAGGATGTGTGTCACCCGGACAAACAGAATGACCAATAAAGCAACAATAAACTCCAGACCCAGGACAAGGGAGGCGAGCAGAGCCTGAGGGTCACCCCTGTCTAGGAAACCAGAGGCACCTGGGCCCAAACAGTCAGAGAGCAGCACCCAAAGGAGGTAACCAACTGAACACGGCTGAGCACCCACATGGACTAGAGGAGTTTGAAGCAAAAGCCTCTGGAGAGGCAGAGTGGGGGTCCAGCCACTCTGTGGGGCCCCACTCTCATCACAAAGAACACAGGGACAGAAGCTGATATTCACCGAGCAGCCGGGTCAATAAGTCAGCCAGGGAGCTGGGGTCACACATGTGGGAAGGCAAGGGCCACTCACCTGTGCCAACTGAGCAGGGTTGTAGAAGGGCACGGTGCCCCCCGGAGGGCCCCCTGCAGCAGGGAGGTCGCCAGGAGCCTGAGAACCACAGAGACGTTACCTCAGCAATGCAGGGCTACACAATATCAGCTCCAGCCACTGACACAAACCCTATTTCTGAGTAAGAATTTACAATACTTTTAAATAAGCATAGAAGCAGGTTAAAGATACTTCTCAAAACACTGGATTTAGCTGTTTAATGGTTCATAGAAAAATGGTAAAAATAAAAGCAACATGCAGAGTAAAATGCTTTAAATACCAGAGCATGCAGAGATAAGGAACGCACAGCACGAGGGCAGCACGTCAGTCTCAGTCTCAGTTAGTAGGGTTTCGGATTACTGCAGGGCTAAAGTACCCAACTATAAACCCAGCACTCTAATGTGAATGCAGCAAGGTTACACCAAGCACACAGCTCAGCCCCACGGTACAAACAGAAGATGGAGTATTTCTTAGTCCCCACCCAGACTGGCTGGCAAGATGCCATCACTGCCACTCTCACTGGCCTCAAACAAACCTTGCCGTGCCTCATCAGAAGGAAGACCCTCCTTCCAAACACAGCATCCTGACACAGTACCCAGGGAGGATACACCCAGGCCCGTCATTGGAAAACCAATTCAGAAAGAGCAATGTTACTCGAGCATTTTGGGGTCAATTCAATCATCACATCTGAAGTTTAACAACAAAACCCCTTTAAAGTGATTTTAAAAAAGGAACACTGCATCCTGGGCCACGCGGGTCTGAGTGAGGCAGTGCACAGCACACGTGAGCCCGCTACTGCAAGAGAAGGAGAACAGGAGACCCACACGTGGGGAGAGAGGACTGCCAGCCGCAGGTACCTGATTAAAGTGCTGGCTTACTTCCCTTGATAAGGAGCTCATTGAACTACAGCGTGAAAGCTACAAAACAGCAAGAACACACACAAAACACAGACAAAAAATCAACATGCATGTCACTGCTCCAAGCTGTCAGTTCAATTTCAAAAGCTTTCTGATGCCATTAGAATCAATATAATTCAAGAGGGGAAAAAGCCAGAGTTAGATTAAAAATCCCTATTTTAACATAATGTTATTAATAAAGAACGATTAGTTCTGGGGGAGACTGGGGGAACCTGTCCAACCCTTGGCCTAAGCCAGCTTCAGCTCATGGCACCTCAAAATTCCAGACGATTCCATGCTGTGTTGAGGGGCGATGTATCAGTCACCTCACACCCCACCTGGAGCTCTAAACAGTTTTGCTTAAGTAAGTGTGATTTTTTTTTTCTAGGAATACAACTCCTCTGAGGTGTTTTCATTTCTAAGCTGCCTTTCCCTGCTTGTCACCATCGTCTTTAAAGCTAGAGGTGTCTGGACAATCAGCACTGACTGCAGGCAGGCAGGGTGCTCCTTACCCCGCCCCGAGGACCGTCTGGCTGGGAGGGTAGAAGCTCAGAGCCGGGGGGCGACACTGCAGAACTCAACGCCTGCCGAGAAAAACAGAATGCAGCAACTACCAAATCCTGGGCATGTAAGTCTTTCACACCAGAAAAGTAGGGAGCCATTCCTCTGCCCAGGGTCTGCCTGCCCACTTCCACGTGAAGGGCTCCTAGGCGAGTTATGAGCAGAGAGCATCTTCTTGGGGTCCCCAGCTGCACCTCTTGTGAGCTCCAGTCCCCAGCAGCCCACTGAGCACCTATTGTGCACTGCAGGGCCCCACAATAGCTTGCCACTTGGTACTACTGTTATTCACATGTTATAAGAGGGAGACTGCAGCTTTGACAGGGTGACTGCCTGCCCCCCACTCAAAACAGTCAACATCCATCTGCTAAGGAGCAAAGGGCCAGGGGCACACCTGGGCCTGACTGACTTTGGAGACTATAGTCTGAGCCGTCCACTTTACATGGGATGTTATTTGCTTTTTTAGATTGAAGACATACTTCAAACTTTCATTACTAGTAGGTAATTTCTTCTTTTAACTTAGAGTAATTTTATAAAATTTTTCTACACATAAAATTTACCTTTTTTTTTTGAGACAGAATCTTGCTTTGTCACCCTGGGTAGAGTGCCGCGGTGTCACAGTTCACAGCAACCTCAAACTCTTGGGCTCAAGCAATCCTCTTGCCTCAGCCTTCCAAGTAGCTGGGACTACAGGTGCCTACCACAATGCCTGGCTATTTTTAGAGAAAGGGTCTTGCTATTGCTCAGGCTGGTCTAGAACTTGTGGGCTCAAGCAATCCACCTGCATGGGCCTCCCTGAGTGCTAGGATTACAGGTGTGAGCCACTGCGTCCTGCCAAAATTTATCATTGTAACCATTTCCAAGTGAGTGCACAGTCCAGTGGCACTAAGCACAGCCGTGTTGTTGTTCAACCATCACCACTGTCCATCTGCAGAGCCTTTTAGCCTCCCTGACAGACACTGCAGACCCCCAAACAGCTCCTTGTTCCCTCCCCCCAGCAACCTCCATTCCACCTCAGTCTCCATTGTGCACGAGTGGTAAAGGCTGCAGATGGAGTATATCCTGAGGACAGACTGGACGCCGACCTGCACAAGGTAGGGCCGCCTGTGTCAGTCTCACTGGGTGCCTGTCCCCTTTCCTGCTTCACCTGCTCACCTCTGGGGGGGCCTGGCCCCGAGCTGGTGTCTGCCCTTCCCTGCCAGCCCCGTCTGAAAGCTGTGTTTCTTCTGCATCTGTGAACAAGAGAGTGCAGAAGACCATCACTCCACCCAGAACATCTCTGAGATTTCATTTAAAACATCCCAAGGAGAGTTTCACATTCCCTCACAACATGAGGAAAAGGTAAAGGTATCAGGAAAAAAAGCACAGACAAACCTCAGTTCTCTGCACGCTGGCCAGGTCATTCTTTTAAAGGGAGATTTAGGCCAGAGACTCACAGAAAGAAACCGGGTCAAAGGTCAGGAACTCAGAGGGCTGGTGCAGTGGGACTCATGCCTGTTCTGCCCACCTGGGTTTGGTACGAAGTTAGGAGGAATAGGTAGCGGGGCCAGAGGAGCAAAGAACTCTGCAGGGGCAAGAGCTGGTTCATTCCTCTGAGTCCCACGTGGGTTCAAAACATCAACGTAGCGGGCCCTCGTTCCGGCTACAAAGTGGAGAAGAGAAGGCAGAGTCAGCTCAATGCAGGAAATGACCTCCAGCTTCCCAATGGCTCCATTTCCCTCATGACAGGAGAAGAAAGCAGGGATGCGCTGGGAGCCACATGTGGCCTAACTGTGATGAAGGCCCCTTTCTGCCGAGCAGCTTTGCCTGGGCTTTGCCCTCAGGGGAGGTTTCAGGTTTCTTTTTTTTTGAGAGACAAGAGTCTCACTTTATCTCCCTCAGTAGAGTGCTGTGGTATCATGGCTCACAGCAAGCCCCAACTCCTGGGCTTAGGTGATTCTACTGCCTCAGCTTCCTGAATAGCTGGGACTACAAGTGCCCACCACAATGCCCAGCTATTTTTTGTTGCAGTTTGGCTGGGGCCAGGTTTGAACCCGCCACCTTCGGTATATGAGGCCGGCGCCCTACCCACTGAGCCACAGCTGCCACCCGGTTTCCTGTTTCATACCTTGATGTCTCTTGGTTTTGGACTGATCAGACACCCTGTGCCTGCAGTTCATTAATACTGATGGTGGAGGAAACGTTTTAGTATTCTGGACAACTGGACTCCTCCCCCAAGGATTCATCTTCATAAAGCTAACATTCCCTTCTGCAACATGACAAACTACTGTCTCATACGTGTTACACCAGCTAAACCCAGCACGTCTCTTGGACTATAAATTACCCAAACAAGGTCTGCCTCCAGGGTGACTCTTACCTGCTCTCCTAGAGAACACGTTCACCCCCGCAGGGCCTGAGGGGGCAGCTTGTACCACCGTGGGAAATGAGGTTGGAGGTGGGGGTGGAGCCTTCTTCTGCAGAGGGAAGCACAGCTTCAGCAACCCACGGGAACACTCCTCAGGCCACTCCAAAAGGAGTGCCAAATACCATATACCACGGGCACAGGAAAGGCTTTTACTTCCATGAACAGCCTAACACCCGAAAATTACTGAAATGACAATTTACCTCCTCTTCTGGTTCATTTAAATTCACCCATTGGTTTTTCTTTTCATCCCAAACAATCTGTCAAGATTTTTAAAAAGACAACAATCAGTACATTGAAGCTAAATAGAATTAGAATCTGATACATTGTGACACCTTAAAACTTCAGAAAATGCTACTCTGGTCTGTTCTCAATGTGCTAGACAAATCACTGAAGTTCCTCCCAATCCCCACTGTACTGTATTTTATGATCCTCACCGATTTGTTCTTGTCATCTGGCAAATAAGCTTCTGTCCTTTTTTTCCCAGGTAGCCAACGAGAGAACCAGGATTCACTCTAAAGTATAAAACCATCAGAATAGGCTTGAAAACATAATGCTCAGTGAAATAAGCAGACATAAAAAGCTAAGTGCTGCATGATTTGTTTCTTCAAGGTCCCTAAGTCATCATGTCCACAGAGATAGGAGCAGAGCAGGTGTTGCTAAGGGTGGGGAGGGGAGCAGGGAGTCAGTGTTTCAAGGGGAAAGTTTCCACTGGGAAAACGAAAAAGTTCTGGAGGCAGCTGAGGATGACAGCCACACAACAGTGCAAAAGTGCCTGATGACACTGAACTGGGCCCCGAGAAATGGTGATGAGGGTAAATTTCAAGTTATGTGTATTTTACCATAATTAAGTCAGATCAATAATGTGCCTGTAGGAGCTTCTGCCGTGTAAATGCCTGACAATTGAAGCCTCCACACTCTCCTGGCCTCAGCAGCGGAAGGCAGGCTGAGGTCGGCATGGGGTCCACACAGTGAAGCCGCCCATGCCAGGAGAACATGGGTATTAGGAAAATCTACCTCTTCTTCACATCTGCACTTCATCCTGCTTCTTGGCGATGCCTAAGCAGACAAGCTTATACCTGACACAGTCTGTAAGAGCCTTAAAACGTGTTTGAAGCATCAGGTTTTATATCACACTTCACACACATTTTGAGTTAAAAGTGTGTTTATTTTTAAGATAGTAGCCATAAAAGAAAAATCTGATAACCGAACACTATTAAAATGAAGAACTCTGTTCTTTAAGATACCTAGGAGTAAAAAGGCAATCTGTAGATCGGGACAAGATATTCACAATACACATTTCTAACAGAGGAATTGTACTGCAAGGCACTGAGACAACCCAATTAAAATGGACAAGGTCCGTGCTATGGCTGTTGCCTGTAATCCCAGCTACTTGGGAGTTAAGAAGATTGCTTGAGGCCAGGAGTTCAAGACCAGCCTCAGGCTCGGCATGGTGCCTTATGCCTATAATCCTAGCACTTGGGAGGCCAAGACGGGTGGACTGCCTGAGCTCACAAGTTCGAGACCAGCCTGAGCAAGAGCAAGACCCCATCTCTGAAAAAAAATTGCTGAGTATTGTGGCAGGCACCTGTAGTCCCAGCTACTTGGGAGGCTGAGGCAAGAAAATCGCTTAAACCCAAGAGTTTGAGGTGGTTGTGAGCTGTGACACCACAGCACCCTACCCAGGGTGACAAAGTGAGACTCTGCTCCCCCCCACCAAAAAAAAAGACCAGCCCCAGCAACATAGCAAGACTCCATTTAATTTTTAAAAATGAAAATAAACAAATTTTAGAAGTATGCAGAGACTTGAGCAATCACTACCCAGAAGGGCAGAGAGGCAGTACTGAGCTTACGGAAGGTGCTCAGCACCATCACTCACCAAGGAAGTGCCACGTAAGACACAAGAAGTACCACCAACCCCAGCCAAACAAGAAAGGTCCCAGCACCAGTGGAGAGGGGGCCAACGGGGTGCTCACTCCCAGCTGCTGGGGAAAACCATTCAGCAGGACCTCCTAAAGCCATACACACACTTGTTCTGTGACCTAAGAACTCCAGTCCTTGGCATATATCCAAGAGAAGTGAGGCCATTCACCCACCAACAGGTACAGACAGGAATGCCCCTCTGGCTTTACTGGTATATCTCCAAACTGAAAATAATCCAGACACCTATTACTGGAGAAAGGATAAACTGAGGCACAGGCACACAGCAGATCCTGTAACAGTGAGAACAAACAGGTGTCCTCTGATGCCTTTGGCCACCCTCTGGTGTGGGTCTGACAGGTAGTGACCATGAGGGAACCTGAGAGCCGGGATGTAACCTCACGGTCACCTGGGTGATGGCTACTGTGTGTCCAAATACATGCTCATCACATTGTTGTACACTTTACACACCTGACTGCACTAATAATTTAAAGTGCTCGTTTTAATTAACAAACGAATACTTTTCCTTGCCTCTGGGGCACTCGAAGCTGCCTCTGAGAAGCTGAGCTGCTCCCGGCCCACCCCACGGGGTGAGCACATGGGAGACCTTGCTATAATCCCACCCTGCAGAGTGAGCACACAGGGCAGCCCTGCTCCCATCGAACAGGGTGAGCCCACTGGGGGACCCTGCTACCGCCCCGCCCCACCGGGTGAGCACACAGGGGAACCCTGCTTTACCTTCTTAGGTTCTTTGACTTCTTTCTTAATAGCCTGTCCGAGCCGCTTCATTTCAGGAGCAGGTGTCAGAGAAAGAGGCGGCTGAGTGGAACCTAAGTTAGCACGATCCCATCCTGTGGGGGTCTCTGCATCTGGCACTGTTCTTGAGGGGCCCTGTCCCAAGGCAACGCGAGAACAGGTTCTCCTGGGGCTCCTCATATAGGATCAAGAGGGTGGGGGAGGCACCTACACAAGAGTCCCCTTCACCTATCCCTGGGAGGTCAGCTGACTCTAAGTGACCAGAGCACAGAGGGGACTGAAGAATGCAGCCTGCGTCACGGGCACCCAGGAGCCTCCACCTGGGTCTAACTAGACCAGAGCAGACACACTTCACAAGCAGCTTTGTCCAAGAGTGTAGAGTGCTCAGAAAGCAAATGCTGGTATTCAGGGGGACTTACAAGCTGGAAGAAATGGAATACACATACATGTACACCAAGGACAAGACTGCTCAGAACTGAACAGTATGCATTTTTAAAGAGAAAATGATTTTTGTATACATTTATTCCTAGGTTGAGGCATTGTTTTCAATACAGGTAAGCTTTCATTGATACTCTTCCAGAAACAGAATTGTTGGTAAAACATGCAATCAAAGTTTAAACTGCACCAATTGCCTAAGGGTTGGAAGGCCATGAAGAGCTGGGTGTCCGTAAAGAAGGTCCCAGAATTCAGGCTGCATTAAAGCACCCGTCCCTCCTGGCTGGGATCAGGGCAGACAGAATATTTATACCAACTGTGTCTGGTAAAATGAATCTTGATTTTAGGAAAAAAATGAAAATGTTAGAAACTCTTATTGTGGAAGAAAATGTGGTGTAGAAATCAGGAAAATTTTCTACTTTTCTACTTAAGTTTTGGTTAAACTTAATAAGCAATTTCATTAAATCTGGGTGTCCTCCTACTTAGTTAAAGTAACTGTCTTCACACTGCTGACATCTCTCCCTGTCTTTCCTTATCAACATTTTCGCCAACTCTTCATATTTTAAGGATTAAAGCTATCTAAAAAGAACATCCTCTTTAAGAAACAATTTAAAAAATAATTCCATCATCTTTAGTATCTCTTTGCATACACCCAAACAAGGAGTTTGGGCACCTACTCAATGAGCTTCACAGAAAACAAATAATTTAAAAATGTGTGAAAAAGTACCAGATTAGCAAAATTTCCACCCAAGTCCTCTTCAGTGGGCTCTGGAAATGAGTTTCGGACAGGCGCCTCCTGTGGCAGTGTCCCTGTCGGTGGGAGAGAGCAACTGTGGCCGCAGTGCCGCTGCACGTGGGCCAGAGGGAGCCAGCATTTGTGTGATGCACAAGTCAGAACACACCAGCTGCCTCCTGGGCTCACCACAGGGCTGTTTTCAGAAACCAAGAATGGAATTTTTCCCAAATGTTTGGAAATGTCAGGCACAGAGTAAGACCCACCCAATCCCCTCCCAGCCCCACCTGTGTGTCTGACATGGCACTCAGAAGGACCATCCAAGGACAGACTCGAGGAATAGGCCAGGCCACTCTGCCATGTCCTGAATGGTCATTTAAACTTCACATTATAACAAAAAGCCAAGTCATGAAAGAAATTAGTATTGATATTCCTACTATAGTGAGACTTCCTCACTCATTCCGTGTATAACTTCCAGAATTTTTGGTTTACATTAAGACAATGTAACTTGTTCCAAGAGCCAATGACTTCAGTCTCTCCCTGACCCTCCCCCCAGAGCACCAGGCCCAATGTTGCTTCTGCTCTCAAGACAGAACCTTGGCAGACCTACCTGGGTCAGCACTCCTGGCCTCCTGGAGGAGGAGTCTGCTTTCCTGGAGAGATGGTGTGCCAGGTGGCAGGCCAGGCCCTGGATACAGAGCTGCAGGATCAGGCCTGGAGGGCTCTGGGAAGCCAGGTGCAGACCCTGGGGGTCCATAGCCAGGACCAGACTCAAGAGGGCCTGGAGGTGGTGGCACTGGGAACATTGGTACCCTGGCAGGGTTGGCCAGCTGGACATTGGTGAGCATCTGTGGAGCTGCACAGGGGCAGTGAAGAAGAAATCAGAGGCTGCTGAGGCTGACTCCGGTCACTGGAAGCAGCTGACTTAACACATCATGAGTTATTTTGTGTAGCCACATTCCTTTCATTAGGGTGGGAGATCCAATAACCAAAGCAGAAAGTGCTGAAGACGCCAAGGCATCAATGGTTCAGAGAAAAGCAAAACATTCACCTCCCAGGAATGGGGCAGGAAAGATAGCTGTGCACACCGCAGGCGCCTACCATGAAACTCCAATGCAAGCTGCTGAATGGCCCCTGGGCACAGAGCTCTGCTGTGTGTGCTGACTCCTCTCCTCTACTCTGGGAGTCAACAGGCCACTCACTCACTCACTCATCCATCCACCCACCCACCTCCACACACTCCAGGGAGAGCTGCTGCCACCAGCACCAGGCTGGGCACCCGACACATCATCAACAGAAGCATAATGGGTCCTAACTGGGGGAGGTTGGGGTTGGATGAACCGATTCAGAAGATGAGCTAAGGAGAACAACTGACCATGCAGAGGTGATAGGCCACCTATGGATGAAGGCAGGGGGGAAGCAGGTGAGAAGGCAGCAGGGTAGGGTAGCAGCTCGGGTCATGAGCATGGCTGGAGCACCAAGTGGGAGAAGAGGCACAGGAGTATTACAGGGTCAATCCTGCAGTGCCTGTGGGTGAGAGGGAGTACCCTGGAGGGTCTGGGGGAGGACCAGAAGGTTGGGGGGGGAAGGGTGCTCATGCAGGCAAGCAGTGAGGGCGTGACATAGGTGGAGTGATGTGCTGAGATTCACTGACAAACTAGAGGCGCCAAGTAAGGGGAGAATTGGGGCTGGGCGTGGTGGCTCACACCTGTAATCCTTGGACTCTAGGAGGCTGAGGCAGGTGGAATGCCTGGGGTTCGAGACCAGCCTGAGCAAGAACAAGACCTTGTCTCTACAAATAGCTGGGTGTTGTGGTGGGTACCTGTAGTCCCGGCTACTCAGGAGACTGAGGCAAGACAATCTCTCGAACCCAGGAGTTTAAGGTTGCTGTGAGCTATGATGCCACAGCACTCTACTGAGGGCAATAGAGAGAGACTCTGTCTCAAAAAAAAGGGGCCCCAACTCCAGGAAGAATCAGGGTTGCCCTTCCTGAGAAGCACAAATGAGAAGCAGGCTGCACTGAGGACTTATGGAGGGCCGTCTCAGAATCAGTATGCCAGAGAGGCCCCAGAGAAGCATGTGGGCAGGCTAAGGAACAGGGACAGCTAGGTTGGGAATGGCAGTGTCACCAACGTGTGGGCATTACAGTCACAAACTTGATGGGCTTCCCAAGAGAGAAAACATGATGAGGAGGAGGAGGAGGAGAGCTCCCCAGACCACTGTTGTGGCATGAGACAGCCCCTCCATCTTCCTGGCAGCACAGCACACACACACTGCACGCCCACAGAGCACAGGAGCTCACGAGCTCACCGGAAGGCAGGAGCCGCACACCCTGGCTCAGGTGCTCGGTGCTCGGCACAGGCACCCCCAGCAGCAGGTTATCAGGCTCCAGATCCACCGGCTGACCAAGTCCTGGACCATCTAGCTGTCCCCCCTCGGAGCTGGGTGTGCTGGGACACTGCTGGGCGAAGGCTCCATCTTGACTCCAGACCACAGCCCCCTCCTAAGGGAGAAGGGACACCTGACAGCCTGAAGCTCACAGTGACAGGCTTTCCCCCCGAACCCCCGTCCTATCCCCCGATGATGCCCTTTCTGAGGAATTAGAAAATTTTTTGTTGTTGTTGAGACAGAGTCTCAAGCTGTTGCCCTGGGTAGAGCGCCGTAGCATCACAGCTCCCAAGTAGCTGGGGCTACAGGTGCCCGCCACAATGCCCGGCTAGAATTAGGAAATTCTAACAACAGGCAAACTTCTTTGTTTATATGAGCGCAAATACTTGGGAGTTCTTGTCAAATGTCTCTGTGCCAAGTCCTAAGACAAGGCTGACCTGTCTAAAGGCGAGTGCTGTACCTTCATCTGCTTCTCCACGTGCTGCAAATGAACAAGCCATGCAGGCTCAACAAAGGATTCCTCTTCTGGCTTCTCTTTTAGCTGAGGATCGAACAGTCGTAACTGGGACGCTACCTAGACACACATGCAAAGTGAAAGACCCGTTACTACCAGGTGATAGCACACAAACCCCTCTCCAAAACACATACGCTTGAACAAAAGCAGCTCCAGTGTTACACTGGAGGTTAAGTTTTAACTAGCTACACAGATGTTTCTAAAGTGTGCTTAAAGACGCCCTGTCAGGTGATCAGAAGCAGCCTGCCCACGAATTTGCGACAGGTGTATCCCTGGCCACGTGTATGTGGGTCAGTAGCTCTAGTCCCAGGACAAGCAAGCTCTGGCCTTGCCTGCAGCTACCACCTCATCACAGAGACAGGACTTTATACTCACCAAAATGGGCTCGGCGCCTGTAGCTCAGTGGCTAGGGCGCCAGCCACATGCACCAGAGCTGGTGGGTTCGAATCCAGCCCGGGCCTGTCAAACAACTACAACCAAAAAAAAAAAAAAAAAAAAGGCCAGGCATTGTGGCGGATGACTGTTGTCCTATCTACTTGGAAGGCTGAGGCAAGAGAATCACTTAAACCCAAGAGTTTGAGGTTGCTGAGGTGTGATACCATGGGACTCTATTGAGGGCAACATAGTGACTCTGTCTCAAAAAAAAAGCTCACCAAAGAGCTAAATGGACCTGGGAATGTGCATATTCTTTGATCAGGATTTGGGGGTGTGGGGAGGGGGCAGCATGGGACGAAAGCCAGTGGGTACAGACAAGTTAGCTATGTTAAGCAGCTCTGATGGTGGGGGGGGCGCATAGGGACTCACCAATTACCCTCTATGCTACGATATAAGTCTAAAAATCTCCAAAATAACTTTCTATAGCTATTACATGAGCACATTTCCAAAAATGGAGCTAATAGGCCAGGTGGGGCGATTCATGCCTGTAATCCCAGCACTCTGGGAGGCTGAGGTGGCTGGATTATGTGATCTCAAGAGTCGGAGACCAGCCAGAGCAAGAGTGAGACCCTATCTCTACTAAAAATAAAAAAACTAGCCGGGTGTTGTGCGGGCACCTGTAGTCCCAGCTATTCAGGAGGCTGTGGCAAGAGGATTGCTTGAGCTCAAAAGTTTGAGGTTGCTATGAACTACGATGAGATGACACTATGGCACTCTGGCCAGGGTGACTGAGTGAGACTCTGTCTCAAAAACAAAACAAAACAAAAAATGGAGCTTTTAGTGGGAAATACCTGACCCAGCCCTTGCTGGGGTTCACCGCTCACTGGGCTCCCACCTGGTGCTTTTCACCCCTGCCCCATGTACTCTTTACTGGGCTCCTGGCTGGTCACACAGCCCCATGTCACAGGTGAAGGAATGAGACTTGTAGAGACGCAGCCAGGACTTGATCTGGCCTGGTGGATTCTGCAAGTGCGATTCTGAGAACCCACTACAGTGAGCCTCCAGGTCACACCCCACCTCCAGGCCCACCATCCCAGCACGCCTGTCAGTAACGGCCTGAGCAAAGGCGCTCAGAGACACCACCTGAATCAGCTGGCTGATCAGCACTGTGGAGTACTTGTGGGGTTGCGTCAGGATGCTCTTAGCAATCGCTTCACAGTAATGAAAGGCTTGTGTGGCCAGACCCACCTCAGCCAGGCGGCACGAATAGATGAATTTAAACACCTAGAACAAACACACACAGCTTACTGTCCCATAGCCTGTCTTTCTGACATCCCCCTATAAGCTGTGGTTATGCTCCACATTTCATTTATCACCATCTCCCCACCACACATGGCAACCAGGCACCAGCCCCCATTCCAAGTGAATAACTAGCTTTTGAGAAACTCACTCTGCTCCCTGCAACACCGTTAGTAGAGCCACTAGGCTCACGAGAGCAAAATATGCGGATGGTGAGGCCACAGCCTGTCGTGCAACTCCAGACTACCTTAAGCATCTCTGCTGATGCTTCAGTGAGACACCATGTTCTACATGCACCCCCATGCACTGCGCCAGATCACACCTTCTCCAAATACTACAAACAGCTGACATAAAGTACATGGAATCAAGTACTTAAGGTTTTTATTGTCTAAAATATTAAGCACCAAAAAGTAAACAAAAATTCTTAATTCAATATGGTTTAGTTTTTGAGCATTGTAGATCAAATGTCTTCCCAAGATTTCCCCTAAACTGCAGCATTTTTTGCAGAAGAACTCAAAAAAACCTGAACAACCAAAAGCTTGTCGGCACTGACCGTCCACTCACAAAGGAAAGCTGTGGGCCAACATCACCCCTGCTCACCTGGAAACTGGGCAGTGGGCATATCTGGGCCCCCAGGGACTGCGCATACTCATAGGCTTCTGTCCTCTGAATCGCTTCATTGGTTGCAAACTTTGAAAATGGTAAACTGTTGAGGAAATGAATTACTGGATTTGACAAAATGACAGTTATTGACATTGTCAACCTTGGAGAAAGTCACTCTGAAGTGTGTCCCACAATGCGACAAAGACACAAGGCCACCTCTGAATTAACTAAAGGAGAGGAAGTTTTAATCAAACAAAAACAGATACTACATTTGCTTGATTCCTTACCTGTGATTTGATCCAATTAAGACAAGTTTTGTAGATTTCTTTGTATAAAACCCAAATCCAACCTGGGCCATAAGGTAGCAAAAGTGGGCAGCCTCGAGGAGACCTTTCGAAGCTACAGAGAGAAACAAAACAGGCCAAGCCTCACTCCCTGGGAATCCTCACAGAAACCAAAGGGTGTGAAGGAAGACGCCATGAGACACACCAGGTCAATGAAAAGGCCGTGTCACAACCCACACCCACGAGGCCTCGCACCCTACCCCCACAGCCACCTCCTGGCCCCAGCACCTGACCTACCCAGAGTATCGCCCATCGTGGACATGGTCCTGCACTCTACGTCTACGTTGTTGTTCAAGTTGGACAAGACCATAGCGAGGTGTGGCCTCCAATCTCCCCACTTCTCATCTCCACAACACTAAAATTAGGGGGAAAAATCAGACCCTTATCATTGGAAGAGAACACAAAACAGACCTTCGTCTTTGGAAGAGAACATGGCTTTAACCCATGATGGCTGAGTTTTAGTGAGCAATCTCTGGTCAGAAGCACAGGACTCCATCCTGGGAAGAGTGGTTTATGGGAGCAGACTCCAAATAGAAAGGGAAGCCACCATAAACCATCACGCACCATGGACGCAGCGGGCATCCGCCCAGACATGAGCTGATAGACGGTCTGTAGAGGGTCATTGATCGGAAGACTGTTGGCAAACCTAGGGAGACATAAAAACAAAGAGACCTAATTCTGGCTCAGTTTTACAACAGTCTGATCTTAGCCCTTTTATTTAGTGATTAGACTTATATTTAACCACAGCAAAGTAGACACGTCTCAATTTTTTTTTTAAACCCATAAAGATGAAGAAATTCACTGTTTTTTTTTTTTTTTTTTTTTTAAGACAAAGCCTCAAGCTGTCACTCTGGGTAGAGTGCCGTGGCATCACAGCTCACAGCAACCTCTAATTCCCAGGCTCAAGCGAGTCTCTTGCCTCTGCCTCCCAAGTAGCTGGGACTACAGGCGCCCGCCACAACGCCCGCCCGGTCATTTTTTGATTGCAGCCGTCATTGTTGTTTGGCGGGCCCAGGCTGGATTCGAACCCGCCAGCTCAGGTGTACGTGGCTGGCGCCTTAGCCCGTTGAGCCACAGGCACCGAGCCTGAGATTTTATAGTGTTAAAAACCATTCATTTAGTATAAGGAATTTGAAAATCCTTGGCAATACAACCCAGTAAGGAGGGCCAAGGAGGCCCGAGTCCGTGTCTGACAGCATCACAGCAAGAATGAAACCTGCCTGCTATCAACAAGAGCCACTAGCACCTGGGTGCGGCAGGGAGCTGACCGCTCTGCGCCAGGCCAGCCGCGCTAGGAGGTCCCATACCTGGTCATGACTCGGGCATGTGTCCGGCTGTCCATCTTACTTGCAAGTAATAGAGCATGACCCCATAAGCCATTCTTCATCGCAGATTCTAAGGCATCCTGAAAAGCAGTGATAGAAGTAACAGAGGAAAACTGCCACGTGTCATCGCCCACTGACAGGAGAGGAGAAAGGGAGGACGGCAGATTGAGAGACAAACAAGCTAAAGGCAGTTTTGAGATTAAATAAAACCCAGTACTTTATCATTTTCCCTAGTTCCAAAGTCCCTGTGATAGATGTATATTGTTTTTATTATTCATTTTCAGCATAAAAATGACCAGGGACAACTAAGAAGTGCCGCTATCCCCACACTGTCCTGCCCACTGTGCAAAGCCTTATGGCAAAGAGCACTCTCAATTCCAGATGCTGGGAGGCCTGTCAGACACTGTCCAGCACAGACAGCAGCTCCAGAGATGCAGCCTCCCTTTACCCAAAGTAATCTGGGATATGCTTTAAACAGGGCTGTCCAAGCTGTGGCCTAAGGGTCACGTGCTGACTATTTGAGTATGTTTTTCTTATCTATGGTGGCAGATATGAAAAGTGCATGTGGACTTTTTTTTGCTCATCAGCTTTCGTTAGTGTTCATCATCCAGTGTGTGCCAGAGGGGAAAAAAGGCTGGATACCCTTGATTTAGAACGTCTGGCTAAGAGGAAAACGTTTTGCAATAGAAGTAAATGTAATAAATGCTACCAGGTTTCAAACAGCTATAAAATGCACATATTAAATTCCTAACAATCAGATATGGCCTTTCTGAGTTTACTGGGATACACGAGCACAGAGAAGGCCAGGCTTATCAGGTATCCCTGCTGCTCAGAGCCACATAAGCCGGCAGGACCAGCCTCTTTTACCCAGAGCCATGTCCCGAATGGACGTCATCCATCCTAAAGCCCCCTCCTATGCAGTCTCAGGAGACTCGCTCTGGACACCCCTCTTTCCAGAGCAGGCTCAGTCCCTCTCTCCCTTCTGCATAACCAGGAGTGTCCACAGCACAAACTCTGGTACCCATGTCCCTCCAAACCACCGTGACTGCAGTTGCTCAGCGGCACACCCCCTACTTTCCACTGCCTGCAGCCTTCACTGCAATGAGCCTCTGATGTGCCTGGCACATCCTCCCAGTGCCCAGCCCCTGCCCCAGCTCTGTGAGAATGGGCTTGTCTCGGGCACACTTCTAACTCTGAGACTCGGTACATGGTAGGGACATGTCCTGTGCTCAACACAAGAGGGAGTTTACTTGTTGAAGAACTGAAAACAGAATGTAAAGTCCCTGACACTGGAAATACCTAGAAGGAAATCAACATCTGCCCCTTTAGAGAGAGGACATACAAAGGACCGGCCAGCTCATGAAATGGTCAGACCCAGGACACGGCCGACGTGCCTGAGAGCTAGGTTCTGCCTTCCCCAGGGAGCACTCAGAAGACACCTGGGAGCTCTGTGATCGACATGGGGACAGCTCACCTTCTTACGGCCATAGAGCAGCAGCTCTCTGAATCGCTCCGTCTCCCTCTCCAGCGTGCTGGCTGCGGCGGGCTGGCTATCCGTGAGGAAGGAGAGCTGCGCCTCACCGGCTTCTTCCTCTTCCACTTGGTCCACAGCCTCGTTAGTGAAATCAATCAGGTTCGCTTCATTGGGGGACTTCCCGGGGAGCCACACTGTTCGGTGGTCTCGTAACAAAAGCTCCGCAATGTCCGTTCCCACCACAGTCTATAAGGGTAATGGGGTAGGAGGGAGCACAGAGGCTTGATCAGGGCAAAATACCCAGTGAGGCAACAAGAGAGTGCCCACACAGATCAGGTGAGGACCCTAGATACGCATGTTACAGCACCACAGGCAAACACCTGGGCACAGTCAGGGACATGACAGACTGACCCACAATTCCCCCAGGCTAACAACAGCTGGGCTGAAACCTCAACTCGCCCCAAACCAAGCGGCCCCTCCCCACGCTGTTGCTGAGACGCTCCATCCTACGGGAGACCCTGCCCACAGCCAGGGAAAGCCAACATAGGAATGTGATAGAAGCAAAAACAAACATACCCCATTCTGTCTGCACAAGAGAACGATGAAATTCCACAGAAGACTTGCAGACTCTCTGTCAATTAAATTTTCGTCCTGAAAACACTTTGTAGCCTTGTTCTGTGCAAAGTTAATGACGTCTACTTTATGGGTGTCACCTCTGCAAAGGAACAAACACACTGAGCAGCCGTGTCTTTGAGGGCAAGCTCAGCAACTGGCACGTGCAGACATCAGGGAAGGTCCACTGAGAAACGTACTTGCCAAGGGGCCCCGGGAATGCCCGCATCTCCTCCTGCTCAGCCGTGTGTTGCAGCAAAGTCTACAAGAAGAGGGGACAGACTGCTCATACAGGGCCAGCACAGCCAGCACGTGACGAATGTCTGAGCCATGTCTGTGGGCTGCCCTGGAGACAGTGTTACAGACACCATCCCTTAGGGGCAGCAGGTCTCCCCATGTGGAGGGAAAGGCTCAAGATCTGGTCTATGACAGGGATTTTCAAACAACAGGTGGTTAAGATCCACTTATTTCTCCCCAAATTTTGAAGCAGGGCCCCAACACATGCAACGGAAGAGGCTGGCCAGGGCTGCAGGACAGGATGCCTGCCCGCCTCCCTGAACTCAGTAGTATGTCGTCCACCTATCACTGGACTGAGGAGCAGAATCCCAGAAAAGTGAACATCCCTAAAGTCAAAAGATATGAACTAAGACAGAAGCAGCAAATACAATGCCACCAAGTCTAACACCTGAGGCAGGTGCCAAAACACTGAAGTCTAGGAGGAAAATGGTTTGCCCAGAGTAAAAAGCCTACAAACTGAAGACTCACAGTAATAAACATTTTCTAAAGTTGTAAGTCCAGGGCCAGTGATTGGCAGGTGAAGATAACAGTGGTAAAGCACAGAGCACAAGTGGCGCTGCGCTCCCACTAGGCCGTACCTCCATGCTGTGAACCTCCACCAGTGCAGGCTGTCCTTCTGAAGGGAGGTTCGGAATCACTTTAATGAGCTGGCCGCCAGGACCAAACCTGGCACAGATATGAGGCACTGAAAACTTCTCAGGAGAAGTTGGTCTTGATGGAACTATATTTAAGTAAATTGAAATAAAAACAATCAGCTTGTACATTTTAATGCATCTGAACTAGACTAATGCCTAGATTTTCAATGTGACCATATGGCTGAAATCATAGGTAAGAGTTATCATTATAAAATGATTTTCAATTCAAGGTTAATAATCGTTGGTCGGGCAAGGGGGTTCACACCCATAATTTTGGGAACACTTTGGGAAGCTGAGACAGGAGCATCACTTAAGGCTGGAAGTTTGAGACCAGCCTGGGAAATACAGCAAGACCCTATCTCTATAAAAAATCAGAAAAATTAGCTGGGTGTCATGGCAGATGCCTGTAGTCCCAGCTACTTGGGAGGCTGAGGCAAGAGGATCGCTTGCGCCCAGGAGTTTGAGGTTGCTGTGAGCTGTGATGGCACCACTGTACTCTACCCCAGGAAACAGCAAGACCATTTCTCAGAAACAAAACAAAAAACTCTTTAATTGACCCAATATTTTAAGGAAGTAAGCCTGCTGCTATATTCTATATAACTTTACATGCACAGTAGACCCTTCACAGGGTCCCTCCCTACACTGACTACTTCCTCATATTGACCACATGTGAGTGTCTGCACAGAAGACTACGTTCCTGTGCTGACCACCTCCATACATTGGCCAGTTTGTGACAGTCCCTTGAGTGGTCAGCTTACAGAGGTTCTACTGTATTTTTGCAGTTTTCCAACAAATAGCATTTGGCCAAGCATTTTAGAGACAAAGTTAGAATGTACCAGGTGCACTTAGTCTAGGAACAGGAGCTTTCCAAAGGGTATGAGACGCTCCCTCCAAACTGCTCAGCCTTTGGGCAGCATTGCAAACATGATAGGGGCTACCCAGGAGCCGAAGGTGCTTGTACTCAGAATCACCTTTCAGGAATGCACAGTGGACACACAGCCACTCTTAGACCTGTGAGTCCCACTGCAACCAAAGGGAAGCCATCGGCTTATCCCGACTCACTCTGCCACTCACAAGGAAGGGCTGGGACAGACCATGATTCCCCCTCCTGACCACAAGTTGGCAGCTGCCCGGTAGGTGATCTAGCATCTCTCTGTACTGCTGAGCACGCACCTTGCTCCACAGCAGACCAGCTGCTGTCTGTGGGGTAACCATACTCTGGGAAGCCCTGGGTGCTGTGGAAATTGCTGCCGTAGGCACCGTAGACATAATCCCCATGAAAGGAGCCCGGAGGAGGGGGGGCCTCGTAGGAACTGGCAGTCGCATTGTGACTTCTGTAAATCTGACTCTTAGAAAACAAAGCAAATGGGTAAATTAGTTCCCCACCAACACCAGCAGGTCTTGGCTCCACCAGGACTATGGTGAAGAGGACATGTGAAACCCAAGTATTGCCTGTGTCTTTGGGACAGGATGCTTCAGCGACACGCTGCCCTGCTGCACACACCTGGTGCGAGTGGGAGCTGAGGCTGCTGTGGCGGCTGGGCAGGCTCCGGGCAGAGTGCTCGCTGTGGACGCTGCGCCTGTCTGCCTCCTCCCCGTAAGGGTCTCTGTGGGGTTCTGGGTCATCATCAAAACTCCCGGTGAAGCGAGGGTCATACCTCCAGTGGTCGTCATATTTCTCAGGCCTAGAGGAAGCGGGGGCCAGAAGCAAAGAAAGGGGAGTTTGGGAGGACTGCTCCAGGCACGACAGGCAGCTGCTGGACAACAGACCAAAGCCCAGCAGATCCTCCTGCTGCTCCCTCTGCCCTCCCACTCCCAAGCACACATTTGCCCTAAAGAGCGTGAGTTAAAGCTGACACTACAGGTAAGTCACATCACAGCAACCAAAGGCTTAGACCTTGACCCATGATCTTAGATAACTCAAGTGCACATGACCATGGTCACTTCCCTCGGCTGTGGGGCTTGACAGATGAGGAGCATTGAGATAAGAGTGGACCCAGACTCCTGGACGCTCCCGAAGCCATTGACAATACTCATTCTGAGGCCGGGTCTCTTCCAACAGACCACAAACTGGAAGTACTGGGAAGGCCTAGTCTATCCTTCCTCTCTTAGACAGTGACCAAAACATTAGGCAACTGCTCGCCAGAAACCCCCAAACAACTACAGCTCTTTGATAAACTCCAAAGACACGAGGGCAAATGAGCGACAGCACACCTTGTTTCCCACAGACTTCCTCTGTCCAAGTGGTTTACCAACCTGTCTCCGTAGGCATAGTGTTCTTTCCTATATGGGTCATATTCCACGTCATACCAGTATCTCCGGTCACAGGGGCGGGGGTCCTTGAATCTAGTGCTGTAGTGGAAACGATCCCAGCGACCTGGATCTGCAAGCAAGGGCTTAATGGAATAAAAGAAACTCTGTATTCAGAGCTGCACCCCCCTACTTAAGAATGCTTTAAGGACTCCTGGAGAAACCAAACTTTCTTCCTGAAAATCAGCAGGACACGAGGAAATGGTAACGATGAGATGCTAGAGGACCTGCCTGTGTCCTGCCTGATGTGTCTCTAAAGACAAGCATTCTCGATTAAAAAGAAATCTTTAAAAAAGATTTGGCTAAAAGACCTCTTTACTAATTCTTTTTCTTAGTTATAATACTACTTAATAGTTAATCCTATAACTATAAATTTTACTATTTCTTCTCCTGAATCCAGAAGTTTTAAGAAATCATTTCAATATTAAAAGGTTACGTCAAAAAGGCACATTAACATTATAAATTAGATATATCATTTTTTGGCAAATGTGTCCAGAATTCATATTTAAAACTAATGTGCAAAATGCTAAGGGCAGAAAGAGCCTTCTAGGAAGCAGAAGGCATGGGGCCCAGCGAACAGGTCAACACGGCCAGGGAGGAAGTGACCAGTGGCTCTTTCCCAGGGACACAGCCGCTATGCCACACACCCTGCAGGGAAGCACCCAGAACAAGGCCACAACAGGTGTGGTCCACATCTACATGTTCCACACCATAGCCACCAGCCTCTTCAGGCTATTGAGCAGGGAAATCTGACTATTGGGACTGAGGGGCTACTTTCAGTTTTGTTTCATTTTCATCAATTTACATTTAAGTAGTTACATGTAGAAAGGAATTCGTGGTGATTATGCCTTGCTAGAAAATAAAAGAAACTGCCAATATGATAAAGACACGTTCATGCTATAATTGAGACATTCATTTCTTAATGAAAAACATCAATACAATCATTTTCAGATCTTCAACTACTTTGGCTCTTGAATAAAAACATAAAGAAGAAACTTATTAAAAGAAAAATTTCTCAGAGGTCACCCAGCAGAGCACAACAGTGTCTCGGACAAGGCCTCTATGAACAGCTGACTTTTTAAACCTCCAAACATACCTCTGTAATCGTACTGGCTGGAGTAGTAATTTGCGTAGAAATCGCTCTGACTGCTCCATCCATTTTTGGAATTATAGTATCCTTCAGGATACCCTTGCCTGAAAAAACACATAGTTCTGTTAAAAACAAATTACCTATTTCTTAAAAGGGCAAAAAGACATCAGCCAATATAAATTATACCCAAAGCAAAAACATTTATCAAAGCACTTTGGTCAGAAAAAAACTCTAATCAGAAGATTCACAATAATAACAAAGATGAGATTATGGAATTCCTCACCATATAGCTAATTAAAAATTATCTCAGTAAAATAATCTTTTATTTATTTATTTATTTATTTATTTATTTATTTATTTATTTATTTTAGACAGAGTCTCACAATGTCGCCCTTGGTAGAGTGCTGTGGCATCACAGCTCACAGCAACCTCAAACTCTTGGGCTTACGTGATTCTCCTGCCTCAGCCTCCAAGTAGCTGGGACTACAGCTGCCCACCACAACGCCTGGCTATTTTTTGTTGCAGTTTTCATTGTTTAGCTGGCCTGAGCCAGGTTCGAACCCACCAGCCTCGGTGCATATGGCCGGCACCATAACCACTGTGCTACTGGCGCCAAGCCAGTAAAATAATTATTTAAGAGCTGTCCAGCAAAAAGGACCTGACACTTTTTGTGTTCTCATCGCTGCATGCTATAAAAGTCAAAATAGATGGGCACGGTGGCTTACATCTGTAATCCCAGCACTCTGGGAGGCCGAGGAAGGTGGATTGCTTGAGCAAAAGTGAGACCCCATCTCTACTAAAAATAGAAAAAACTGAGGCAAGAGGAACGCTTGAGCTCAAGAGTTGGAGGTTGCTGTGAGCTATAATGCCATGGCATTCTACCCAAGGTGACAGCTTGAGACTCTGTCTCAAAAAAAATGTCAAAAGTAAAACAGGTCCTATATCATTCTTAGCAGAAGAAATAAAGCACTAACCCGTTCAAACCAAAGAAAAATGCCAAGTTCAATGACTGTTACAGCAGACTGATGTGGAGTTCTCTGTGTGCTCCCAGGCATGCCCACCACAGAGCCTAAGTGCACTGTCCTGGGAGCAGGACTGGACACAGAGTCAACCTGTGTCTCCAAGATGAATAGGGGTCAGACTTCTACAGGGGTCCCCTAGGCTGGCATTATACACCAAACCATGACCCCAACTCTCACTACAGAAAAACCACAAGTTAGCAACGAAGCAGCATAAGGAAGCTTACAAAACAAGTGCAGATACAAAGTCTTACTTAATGACTAGATTTTTCTATTGCACAGTTTAAATAGCAAAACGCCCTTATAGCAAAACCTGGGCCTGAGAGACCTCCCCACTCAGGGTTGAAGGCAGAGGCACAGCATGAGCTCTGGGAGGCGGGCAAAACTGAGCCCAGTGGCGAGGGCCCAGGCCCCACTACGTTTCTCTAACTCTGCCAGAGAAATAACAAACAGCCTCTTCTGCTCCAAGAACACAGGGGGACTTTGACCTGGCTTAAAGGCTTACTCCACTGAGACTGATACCACAGTTCTTTCCAAATCCATCACCTGTAACTGCAAACAGCATGATGGCCAGTGTAGGAGCCAAGCTGGCCAAAGTCTGCCAGCCTTTACCAGAGGGAGTGACATCAGGGAGAGCACATGGGATTCCAGGCTCTGTATTCTGCAGATGGATCTCAGATCTGCTTCACTTCTGTGACTAGTGTTCCCAGGCCTCAGGAGACTCAGTGGGAGCGAAAACTCCACACCAGGGAAAGCCTGCCACAATCTAAGGACTGCAAACACCCCATCAGGAAATTGCTAGAACAAAAGCGTGCCCGAATGGCAGGAGCAACCAGCTGTGCAGGGCAGACAGCATGAGATCACAGGCTGCTCCTGTCGACCTGCACAGGTCTGGCCTGACTACAAGAGGAGCCAGATGCTACTGAATGCTGGTGGCAGTATACTTAATTCAATTTAAAAACACTTTTGGGGACAGGGTACAGTGGCTCACACCTATAATCCTAGCACTCTGGGAGGCTGAGGCAGGTGGATTGCCTGAGCTCACAAATTTGACACCAGCCTGGGTAAGAGCAGGACCCTGTCTCTAAAAAAAAGATAGCCGGTGTTATGGTGGGCGCCTGTAGTCCCAGCTACTCAGAAGGCTAAGGCAAGAGAATGGCTTGAGCCCAAGAGTTTGAGGTTGCTGTGAGCTATGACGTCACAGCACTCTACTGAGGGGACAAAGTGAGACTCTGTCTCACAAAAAAAAAAACACTTTTGGTCATTTGTCCATGTTGTCAAAATGTAAACATATATTATGTAGGTTTGTGTAACTCTTTACACGCATAGAATTTTCCAAACCATTAAGTTACCATGACAGTCAGTAACATAAACATCAGATTGCATAGAGTGACACAGCCCCACCTGGGAGGTGGCCGATCTGAGCAGTGACTGGCTCGGGAGCTGGGCCGCTCAGGCTCAGGGCAGCGGAAGTACTCTGCGTACACAGATGTGGCACTGTCGTAGGGCCTGTACCGAGGCTCGTAGAGGCCATAGACGTCCTGTGGGAGGAAGTGTTTGGACAACATTAGATACCAATCACAAGCAAACTTGTGGAGCAGCCAGACTAACTCTAAACACAGACAACTGCTCTCTGAAGCAGGACTGCATGAAGGCCTTCCTTCCTGCAGACTGCCACCTACTAACTGTGCCCAGTGCACCAGGTCCATGGTGTGGTGCTCCTCACAGACAGCCTTGGCCCTGCTCAGATCACCTCGCTGGCCATTGCACCAGCAAATCCGCAGCAGGCAACCCTAAGCGGCCATAGTAACATCTGGAGGGGATTTGTCAGGTGTCTGCTTCTTGATGTCCCCAATGCAGAAATGTCATTTATTTTTTTTTTTAAGGCAGAATCTTACTCTGTGCCCTGGGCAGAATGCCATGGGGTCATCAGAGCTCACAACCACCTCAAACTCTTGGGCTTAAGTGACTGACTCTCCTGGCTCAGCCTCCCAGAGTGCAGGGATTACAGGTGTGAGCCATTGTGCTGGCCAGAGATGTCATGACTTCAACGACGCCTATGTCCAGCTTCGCACGTCATCTCCATAGAACTTTAAGACTGTATGAATGGGTCCTAAGGCTACGGACAGCCTAAAAAAGAGGATGTTTTATTTTTATGCTTTCAGGACCATTAAAAATCAGTACACAGCCACAGATCTGTCTCTAAGGAAGAGCCAAGTGGACATAGGAAGATCTGAGGACAGATGGAGTGATCTGGAAAGAAGCTAGAATTCATTTTTCCATGTCTAAAAGCCCAACTCTCTGCCACTACCTGGCAGAAAATGTGAAATCATGGAAAAACAGATTTGTTCTTGCCTACTGCTGGACACTACAGAAGCTGAAAGCAAAGTCAGAAGGAAGCATGTTCACACTGAGTGAGGCTTAGATCCAGGGCTTGGCAGAGGAGCTCACTCTGCTGCTCCCCCAGAGCTCAAAGCTAAACCTCCTTGTGTGTAAATAAAGTGTACGGTTCCCTCTGGAATCTTGGTCTCACAGGCCTGAGGGGTCAAACCTCTGTCTGCAGATGCACAAACCACCATGCTCAAGGCCCACAAAGGGGGCCCAGGTCCCATGGCCAAGGGCAACACCTGCTCAGCCACAGCAGCCCTGCTCCTGGGGACTCTAGCTCCAAGGCCTTCCCATACCACCCAGTCGGGGTGTGACTGGCCCCACACATTGCAAGAATTCCCATTACACAATACTTCTACCTTGGATGATACTGAGTCAGGGTCGGAGGTGAGAAAATGCAGATAATGATCAAAAGACTATAGGATTTAAACAGAACCTAACTTAAGCAACACTCATGAGCTTGTGTCCCTGTGGGGGAAAAAAAAGACATCAAAGAATCCTCTATGTGAACACACAGGGTCTCCCCACTCTGCTACTGGTATCACTAGTATTTGAACGAAGCTCCTGGAATTCCACCTCTCTTAGCTATCGCATGAGGACAATATTCCAAACCTAACTTTTTCAATGTTTGTATTCTCAAGAAGGGATTTAAAAGATTGCAGTCACTCTCAAGACCACATGAAAGCTCCCAAAGGCCATCCCAGTTCCCCAAAGTGTACAACCAGAACTCTTAATTCTGCAGATCGCCACCAGCTGTAACAGAATATAGAGCTCTTTTTGTACATAAATTTGGGGACGTTGGATTGAACAAAAATTAAGCAGGTATTATAAGCAATTCAATATGCAAATGTGTAGTGTGAACTTCTAAGAGATGGCCTGTGTTCAGCTCTGGGCCCCAGGAGAACTTTTCTCAGGAAGCATTGCTTGGAGCTGGGGTTCTGCTTGGCACTGTACTCTGTGCTCTGGGGACTGCAGTTACCTCTCAGTCAAGCAGACAAATCACTACCAAGAACCCACCACAACAGACAGAAACCCAACACTGGTCAAAGCAAGGAGAGAACAGTAGATTAAACACAAGAACTCCACGCACCTGGTAATAGAGGGAGGCCACCCCCGGATCTGGTGGGTACAGCGAGGGATACTGAGACTGGTAGGCCTCATGCAGGGGTCTGTAATGGTAGTAGGCGACCATGTCCTGTGGCAGTGGGCCCAGTGCTTGTGGAGGCATGGGCTGTGACCACTGTGGCTCTGACTGCTTAGCTACTTGGCTTGAGCCAGTGGACATCAGTGATGCACTGGAGGACTCAGGGAGCTGAGGTGGCAGCTGCTGGCCTACGTCAGCTGGAGCCAGGCTTGCCGGTAGATGGGCTGAGTTTTGGGGTTGTCCTTGTGCTGGTGGACTCTGTGGGATGGAAGGTTCTGCAAGCGTTGTCTTGGGGACTCGCAGGGAAGAATTCTGCTGCTGAGAAGGCAATAGCCCCTGCAGGCCACTTCCCAGGCCAGGCTGGTCCTGTCCATCTTTTGTTACCTGTTGGTAGAAATGGTCTGGGTTATGTGGCCCAGGCCCAGACTGTCCAGGATGACTGGCAAGATTGTGCTGAGAAGACAGGCTGTCACAACAGGATGGGCTATACATTCTTACAGGATTTTCCAAAGTCCTAGTTAATGTAAAGTCTAAGGCTCCATAAGGTTCTTCCCGATTACTGGAGCAATCTGCCTTATTACTCTCAGGTATCAAGGTACTGTTTGCAGGTGGAACTAACATCATACTCGTGCTTCCAGCAGAGCTATTAAACTCGGGAGGAACATTTTCTGCATTATGATTCTTTTGACTTTCTGGAACCACGTTCTTTGGAAGTGGATGGGATGGTGGCTGAATCAGCAAATTTGCAGGCTGATTAGAAACCACTTCAGAAGTACCAGAACCTTGTGCAAAATTACCTTGGGTAAGACCGCTAGGCAGAGACAAGCTAAGGACAGAGCTGGTTGGAATCCCAGACAAAGGAGCATTTTCCCCAGAATCACCACTGAGCACCCTCCTGCTTATTGGAGATTTATCCCCCACCAAAGTATCTCTCCAGGACTGATTCTTCCCAGTAAGATTCAATAAGGACATAGAAAAATTAATGGGCTGAGCCAAATTATAGCTCTGATCAAGCTGGGCCATTGAGACGGGCTGATGTTGCAAAGGCTCAGTGGGCAGTGAGGGTAACAAACCAGCATGACCAGAACTTGCCTGCGACTGCAGGGCCTCCTCTTCCCCCACGGTGGGAGGGTTCTCAAGGTTCTCCAAAGCACCAATGCCATCTCGATTCTGCAGGGGAGTGGCAGAGTCTGGCTTCTGTGACTGCTGCGCAGGGACCACCTCTTCTGGAGGCTGGACAATTGCAGGTGGCTGAGGTTTTGCAGGTACCTGAAGCACAGGAGCCGCTGGGGCTAGAAGGACATTGCCTCCAAAATCTGGCAGCTCATTTTGTGCCCACAGAGTTGTCGCTGGGCTCTCACACTTTCCGGCTCCATGAGCTCTGGCTGAGGGCTTCCTTTCAGGTGTCGGGTGCACAGTATCCAAGGGTGGCCCTCCAGTGTGAGGAAGCACACGCCCAGCTTCCGCAGTGGTATTGAGAGGCAGAGGACAGACCTGGGGTGCAAAGAGGGTCTCCATGTTGTCTGGTGGCTGCTCCAGGTTGCCAGGAGAAGCGTCGGGTGGCCTGCACTTCTTCTGGTAGGCACGAGTTCCCCTCACTTCACCCACCACATTGGCACGATCTGCCTCGACTGGTTTTACCCCAACTAAGTGAGATTTTACTGGTTCAAAAGAACTATTTGCACTTGTCTGAAATATTCCTGTTGGTTTGGGGGGGCTTGGAGTTGAGGGCTGGGATAAGCTGCTATGGTAGTTCTGGCTCATGGAGGTCTCATCTGCCTCACCTCCTAGGGGAGAAGAATCGATCTGCTTAAAAAAACTACCTGAAACTTCATCTTCGGGTTTTCCAACTTCTTGCTGAATAAATGTGCCAACAAGTTCCTGGGGCCTAGTTGAGCCTGAAAGGCTCCTGTGGCTTTTGCTGCTATAGCCAGATGACACACTGTCAGATCTCACAGGGTGCAGCACTGTGTCAGGAGCTCCAGTGTGGCCCACAGTACTGTGCCTGGGGACAGCTGGCCCAGGAAGGACCCCATATCTGAACTGATCACTTGGAGAGGAAGGGTTGAAATTTAGGGACTCGCTTGGAAGAACTTCTTGATTCTGAATGAATTCTAAGTTCTCAATATTCTCATACTGTGAGGCACTGGCACCCTGAGTCCCTGCATTTGCTGTGTCACCCCACATATCACTAGCAGTGTTTTTAGTGGTTTGTTCATAATGCTGATTGCCTGCAGACTGAGCAAAATAAAGGTGTGTTTCTCCGTCCTGCTGTGTGTTCTCAGTGTTGGAGCCTTGGAGAAAGTCCTGACAGATGCCACCTCCTCCCATGTGTGCAGGCAGTGGTGCATGGCCCAGTCCAGGGCTAGAGGAGAAACTTTCAAAATCTGATTTACCAGCAGAGCCTGCATTTTCAGATGACAGATTCTCCTCATTTTCTGTCTTTGCCCCTTGGAAAAACATTGAGAGGGCTCCAGAGTCTGTATCTGGAAGGAGGAGGCTGGCCCCAGCCCCTGGGGGATGGTGCATGTGGTTTTCTGGGTTATCTCCCTGAGCAAGAGGGCTCACAAAAGTGGGGATTAGCTGGTGCTCTTTATTCACTTCTGGATTCTGCCCAAACTCTTGGCTTGTCCAAGTATTCCCAACTCTGGGGTTTTGTCTGAATGCATTTTCAGGATCAAAGTTATTTGCTGAGTAGCTTCCACTTTGCAGGTGGGCCACTTCACTTCTTCCATCACTGGCCAAGGGTGCTGAAAGAGACACTACTGGGTTGTGGGGCTCCTGGCCAAGGCCTTGATGTGGGCTGCATGAAGAGGGGAGATGAGGAACGCTGGTGGCATGGGGCACTGCAATTTGAACAGGTCCTTCCAGGCAAGGCGAGTGATTCTGACCTGAGGGCTGTGGGCTTGCCTGTACTGGTCCCCACTGACCTGTCATCTGTTGACGAGGCTGAGGGGAGAAAGGGGTCGCTGCTGGGGCTACCACACCATCATTTGGGTTTTGCCTACTCAGGGGTTGGTCAGGCCCAGGCATGCTCCCATGCAGATGGGTCCCATGAGACATGTCAGGACCCACTCCTGGAATGTAGTGTTGCAGATATGGTGGAGCCTGAGCTTCGGTCTCTGCGCTGGGACAGATTTCTGCACTCCTGTTCGGCTCAGCCCTAGGCAGTGCTGAAGGGGTCAACGCACCAGAAAATAAACTGGGGTCTGCTCTGGGCTGTGAGAGAGGTCTCGGCAGAGGCTCGCAAGGTCCTTTGGAGCTATCCCTAACATTTGTGTGAGGCGCAGGCAAACCAGAGCGCTGAGGAAACCCTGAGGGAGCTGTGCCTTGCAAGATGGGTGGGCTGCTTTTGGACGAATTACTCAGTGGTATATTTTGGAGGGCCTGTCTACTAAAAGCAAACGGATCTGTTACTGGCTGCAAGGGACAAGTTATCGGAGCCACTGGTGCATTATTATTGGCCCGTCTTCTATAAGGGCTGTTAGTCCAGAATATGCTCTGAGGATTCCCGGCTGGAGGTGGTGCAGCCACACCAGATGGGACTGCCTGGGGTGGTGGCTGCATGACCAACGTTTTGCAGAAATAGATGCTGCTTACAGAAGGAAGAAGGATATAACTTTTCCTTAATTCGAGCTGGAAAAGAAAAAGACAAAATTAACATAAAACACATATATTCAAAGTCCTACGGCCTAGGCAACATAGTTAGACCCCATTTCTATTAAAATAAAAAAAAATTAGCAGGCGTGGCAGGCACCATGGGGGGGCTGAGGCAGGAGGCTGCAGTGAGCAGCAGTCAGGCCAGCGCACCCCAGCCTGGGCAGCAAGGTGAGACCTTGCCTCTTAAAAAACCAAAACAACAACAACAAAAAACCCAAAGTATTGGCTGTAATCAGTAAAACTAAAGAAAAAGACTGAAATTGATTTCAAGTCATTTAATCCTGAAGAATACACCCCTCTCACACTCCCAGTGGGCAGCATCTGTCCTTGAGGACCTACTGCCAGCCCTCTGGGAGGGAGGGGACTGAGAGAGGGCCCTGGGCAATTTGGCCACAAGCTAGCTGAGTGCATCTCGACAGACACTCCCTCCTCTGGGACCCCCTACTTAGAATGCCCACTATCTCCAAAGATCATCACTGCACTGGCAGGGAGAAGACAGAATCCAGCCACCAGTCTGATACCCTAGCACAGGTCCCCCATGTTTTCTGGGAACCATCACCAGATCCAGAAAGAGCCAACTCCTCTATTAGGTAAGAAGAACTGAATTTCCTACTTTCTATATGTGTTAATTTTAAATCTCCAAAGGAATACAAAAGTTTAAAATTTCCTTTTCCTCTAATGGAAGAGCATTATAAAGTAGTTATAAAGAGTGAAAAGTAATGACAGCAGAGCCTCCACAGCTGACCACCTCCTCAAGGTGACCTAATTCTCATACACCAAACATGCACCACATGTATGTGTTAGTACAGCAGGCCTGGTTCCTTATGGTGACCACCTCCGTATGGTGACCAGTGTATTACCATACTAAATACCTTTTTATCTCTTGTGCTCGCTTCGGCAGCACATATACTAAATACCTTTTATCTCACCATGTAAAAGTTCCCTTTTTTGGTAAAGTGCCAAGTTTAAGGTATGAAAGCACCACCAGAGAAACAATGTCACCTCTTATCAGAGTTGTAACTATACCTAGAATGAAAAACCCAAGAAATCTTAAAGCAGCTTTAAAACTGATGGTTTAACTAGATTCAAAAAACGTTCAATAATAGGCAAAGTGCCAACAAACCTATTAGAGAAAACAAACAAGGGCTGGGAGTGGCAGCCCATATCTTGTAATCTCAACATTTTGGGAGGCAGAGGATGGCTTAGACCAGGAATTTGATCAGCCACCCGGGCATCACACTGAGACCTCATCTCTGGAAAAAATATACATAAGTAAAATAAATAAATTAGCCAGGCATAGTGTCCCACACCCATAGTTTCAACTACTCAGGAGGCTGAAGCCAAGAGGAGTTCAAGGCTACAGTGAGCTATGATCATGCCCCTGCACTTCAGTCTGGGAGCAGGGTGAAATCCGTTCCTAAAATAATTAAAAAGAAAACAAAGAATCTCATCACAGTTTTTGTTGTTGTTGTTGTTCTTATTTGTTTCTAAATAACAAGCAGTTAATACAAATTAGAATAGTTAACCTGGACTTTTAAGGCCAAAGTTCAATTGTTATATCTTTACAAAGTCCTTTTCTTTTTATTCAGACGTCTTCCTAGTACCATCTTCATAAACAAACAGATTAAGTTTAGCCAACCAAAGAGAAAACTAAACCAAAGGAAGAAATCTTAAGAGGACTCTGGAGTTTAATCCACATATTTTTGCAGATGTATATTGTTTCTGTCCTTGGAAATCTTTTTGATATTCAGATAAAAGAAGAAAAAATTAACGAGCGTATTTTAAGTAAAGCCATTTACAAAGGAAAATTCCTATTCCTTCCTGAAAACTAGTCCTATAAATCTATTAACACTCTACCATTACAGTTCTTACACGTTCTTTCCTATGCCAATAGGGGACCGTTTCCAAACAAGCACCTTGAAACCCACTTGACTTTAATAGACTATATTTAGGAACAATATCAGAGCTGGTCTGCTTCTAAGTTATCATCTGAAAGCAAAAGATGTTCACAGCTTCACTTGATATGGACTCAAAGTACAAGCAGAGCAGTTCCTCCCCTACATGAGCTGGCATCCTCTCCCTGTGGTCCAACCAGCTGCAGACACAGCCACTTCCTATGGTCAGGACATGCAGACTTCTCAGTCCCTCCTGAAACGATTCTGCTAGGAGCAACAGGCATTCAATGCTTATTATCTTGCAGGAGGTGGACTTCCTCCTTGGAAGGCTGCAGCATAAGACCCTTAACCATGTAACTTTTTAAAAGGCATACAGTTTCAAAAAGACCAGTTGATCTTGAAAGTGCATTATTCGTAAATCTAGCTTTTCAGTTAAACTGCTTTGTATCCATGTGAGAAATAAGGCAAAACCGTATTCAGTGTAACTTTCAGGCTACAGAATTGAGGTATTTATTATCCCCTCCACTAAATGCCACCAGCCTCCAACAGTAGGAATGTAAACCAACAGGAGCACCAGGAAGCACACCCTACCCTCTGCCCCGAATCTCCCCCATGGTGATAGCTGGTGACAACCCTCAGTCTATGGAACAGTTGACACAACACATAAGAAACTCCAGCTCTGTTAAGTTAGAACTGGAATCAAACACATTTAGTTGTTGAAGAAGGCAGCAGCGGCAGAAGAGCCTCAACTGCTAAAAATGATAAACACCAAAAAGACTCTCTGATACTCATGAAAGACATTTAGGGAAGCAAAAAGAATTCATATTAAAATTTACCTTAAAAAAAACTTTCAGTAGATTTTGAGCCTAACTGTAGTAACTTCCATTAAGAATGAGCCAAAGTCTAATTCGTCTTTTCAAGATACCAGTGCTGGGACCCTAAGAAAGGGTTTGGGGTAGAATACTGCAAGGAGGCTGCACTGTGTCAAAACTTAAAAAACATCACTCTAGGAACCACTGTGATTCTGTATGCTTCTTGTTGCCGCATCTGGGGATGGGAAATACTTCTCCAGTTAACTCTGTATCATACATATTTAAAACAGAAATCTTAACAGAAAACCCACACCCAACCTACAAGCCATTTGAAAAGAATTTTTTTTTTTTTTTAGAAAGAGTCTCACTTTGTCCCTCTGGGTAGAGTGCTGTTGGCATCGCAGCTCACAGCAACCTCAAACTCTTGGGCTGAAGCAATCCTCTTGCCTCAGTTTTTCATTTTTAGTAGAAGCAGGGTCTCATTCTTGCTCAGGCTGAGTTCAGACAATGCACCCTCCTCGGGCTCACAGAGTGTTTGGATCACAGGCGTGAACTACTGTTACCGGCCTTAAAAATGTTTTCAAGAAAATCGGAAAAGTGATTCTAAATGCCTTTGATGTAGCTGAATGCTCTCAATGTAATACTTTCATCACAATAGGGCAAGATGGTTCACACATTCCTCCAATCCCTCATACAGAGGTGCTCGACCTCCGCGGCAACATCCAATTACAAACAACAACTCTGCCCCTTGGTTCACCACCAGCATCGCTAAGGAAGTCTTCCAACCAATGAGGACAAGGCATCTTCAGAACCTGCGTCGCAAAAGGCACACTCAACTGTCAGGGAGATTTCTCAAACGCGTCTTTGTTTGAAAAAGTTGCAGGTCCCAGGAGAGATGCCTGACTGTCCAGCCGTTCCAAGACAACTCCCCACAGACGCAGCCCCCGCGGGGACCAGTGTCACGGCAGCCGAGCCCAGCGGGCACCGCCCGGACCTGGACACTCGCTAGGTCCACGTCAGTCCGCAGAGCGGACCGCGCTTCCAGCCCGCGGCCAGAGCCGCTCGGGCCGCGCCGGGCCCCCACCCCGGCCCGACGGGCACTGGCCGGCCCCGAGGTCCGTCCCCGCAGCCGCGCCGCGGGTGCGGGACTGGGCCCAGCCGCCGCCCTCGGCCCCGCCCGCACAGTCGCGCACCGCCCGCGGCCCCCACCCTCCCCTGCCCCAGTGGGCCTCCTCACCCGCGCGGCCGCGGACGGCCCTCAGGAACCGCGGGGGGACGCCCACCCGGCAACCAGCGCAGACTCGGCCTCCGCCGCAGCCATCTTGGCACATCCGGCTCCGGCAGCCGCGCCGCCGACGTGTCCAGCTGCGGCGTCAGCGCGCGCCCCGCCCCTCAGCGCGCGCTCCGCCCTCAGCGCGCGCTCCGCCCCTCAGCGCGTCCACCCCGCCCCTGACCTCGTTCAGGCGCTCCCCGCCCCCTTGGCCCCGCCCCTCGCGTCATTCGCCGCCATCCCTTAGTCCCTCCCCCATTGGCCTCTCTCTGCTTGGTATCCGTCCTTCACCGCCACCTCATCCCTCCGTCTCGCTCCCTCGGCCCCGCCCCACACCGAGTCCCTCGCGGCGTTCGCCCAGTGCCCAACTCTTGGCTCCGCCCTCCCTGCGTCCTTCCACCTCCTCAGGCCTCGGCCCCGCCCCTCGCCCACCTGCCCAGGCCGGGTGCGCCGGGGCCGCCTCGGGCCGTGGCCCTGATTACGCTGGCTCTATCCTAGTCTTTTTTCGTTTTAGGATGTGAGAAGACACGAAATTCTTCATTCAAGGCCCCAAGGCAAGAATCTGGCTAAAGGACTGATGCCAACAGGTTCACGCACTGAGAACCGGCTGCTTGGCGGAGCCGAGAACTTGAGTGGAGCCCTGACTCATGAGCGCTGCTCCCGGTCTGCCGTTAGCCAGGAAGGCTGGAAGGCAGGCGGAGAACGACCGCGCGTGCGCTGTGCGGCGGCTCCAAGCGGCGGCCGACTGCGCCTGCGCTTCGGGCAGCTGGGCGCACTCTGGTTGCCTGGTTACGGCTTTCGGCTTCAGGCTCGGGTTTGGCGCTCCAAGCTGTATCATGGCTGGAGTGACTGCTATGGAGCGAGCTAGAGTCTTGGAGCCTTCTGGACGCGTCCCCGCCCTGGCAGGGAGGGCGGCCCGCCGCGTACCTTCTGCACTGCGTGCGGACCGGGTCTTCGCGGAACCGCCTCCGCACTCGGCCGGGTGCCCTCTTCGCTTAATCTGTTCCCGTCCTCTGCGCTGACCACCGCAGCTCCTGAGCCCTCCCGGAATTGGTGCTCCCCAGCCCTATTGCATGGACATCAGTGTGCAACGAGCACCGGACGCCTGGGCGACCCGCAAGTGACCAGGCGAGGCTGGTGGGGTCAGCTTCCTGCCTCTCCCATTGCCTTACCTGGTCCCCAGCTCCAAACAGGCCAGATGCTGACCAAGGCGTCCCGTGGGGTATCTCAGGGAACAAGTGATACCGTCATTTGTATCTTCGTTTTCTGAAGATGGAAGGTAGGTTTGGCAAGTGAGGATTCGGGCAACCGGGCCCGGCCCACTCACCTGCACACCCACCTGGCAAGACACAGAATAGAGGGACCTGCCCCTGCAGCTCCTTCCAGAGGGCAGGAGAAGGGGCAGTCGTGCCCTCCTCATCGCCTAGCTCAAGGCTGAGCACCCAGCGTCCGCTGAGGCCCACTGGGGGCGTGAACTGTGGGGAAGGAGGGAGTGTGGTCTGTGTGCCACGATGGCAGAACCCCAGGTGATGCCAGGAGAGGTCAGTCTGGCTGACGTGGCACCGCGCGCTGCTCTGCTAAGCTAACATTTGCCTTTCAGGAGTCAAGTTCCCAACCTGTTTAAACACACAGAGTTAGGGAACAAGTGGTGGGGCTCAGCTCTGGGCCACATAGGAGAGGCAATAATGACACCAGTCCCTACTGCCCTTGATCCACCTCCCGCTGGTTAAGGTGCTCTGCAATCGCTTTGTCCCCAAATGCTTCCACGGAGAGCAGTGTCATTGCTAACCCTCCAGAAGAGGGGGAGGCAAAGGTGAAGCTCAGATGCTTTCTGGCTTGGGACTTGCTGTTTTTCACTCTAGTTGAATTCGAAAAGCCCAAGAGCTAAAAGTCCAGGACTTGCCCCTCTGGTGTCCTGGGAAGCCCTGTGGTCCTGCCCTGGTAGGCTCCAACTTGGAGAGACCATAAGCTGCCGAAACCCACCCTGTCCTAGACACAAAATGCAAGGTCTCTGGATCCCAAGGCAGGACCCCAAGGGCAGAGATGTTGAAAAGGCAGCATTGTGTAGCCTCTTAGAGATGGCTTTAATGAAAGCTGTGAGTCACCAAGTCACCTGCAAGGGCCTTGTGGCTGCCTTTCTCCCCCTATCTTCTCCCTAATCCTAAATGTGGAGACACCAGCCTGTTCCTGGTGTGGAGCGGAAGGTTCCTGCATCCTACACTCAAGCCCATCAAGCATCTGGGCCACAGACCTTGCAGGTTAAGGCCGAACTTGCCAACTAGATGCGTGTGCTCTTTGTCAGCTTGTTAATCTCTGCACATCAGGTCCTCATTTCTGTGTGATGATGCAGGGTGAGTACCTGGACAGTTTGGGGATTGAAATGGGGTGCCGTCGTTATGTACACCAGAAGAGGAGGCATTAACGGACTGTCTTGGGCAAATAGGAATGGAAGGTGACTGGCTGCAAACATGCTGGATCTGCACCTATAAGGTGCCCTGCCATGATGACCATAGTTCCCAGTTAGGTTTCCTTCCCTTGCCTGTAATGTCCACTGGTCTCTCCATTCTCCCAACCCCCACATACCTCCAAATTACACTTGGAGGCTGGAAACAAATATCGCCTCCTTAAAGTCCTGCTAGTGGGCCAGAATCAACGCCTGCTACACCGCACTGTGGGGAGGGTCAGCAGTCAGGACAGGACGGCCTTGCTCCCCACTCCCGCCAGGCACACTGTGGGGAGGGTCAGCAGTCTCAGTGAGGACAGGACGGCCTTACTGTCCACTCCTACTAGGCACACTGTGGGGAGGGTCAGCAGTCTCAGTGAGGACAGGACGGCCTTGCTGCCCACTCCCACCAGGCACACTGTGGGGAGGGTCAGCAGTCTGAGTGAGGACAGGACGGCCTTGCTGCCCACTCCCGCCAGGCACACTGTAGGGAGGGTCAGTAGTCTGAGTGAGGACAGGACGGCCTTGCTGTCCACTCCTACCAGGCACACTGTGGGGAGGGTTAGCAGTCTCAGGACCGGACGGCCTTGCTGCCTGCTCCCGCCAGGCACACTGTGGGAAGGGTCAGCAGTCAGGACAGGACGGCCTTGCTGTCCTTTCCTACTAGGCACACTGTGGAGAAGGTTAGCAGTCTCAGGACAGGACAGCCTTGCTGCCCGCTCCCGCCAGGCACACTGTGAGGTGGGTCAGCAGTCTCAGGACAGGACGGCCTTGCTGCCCACCCCCACCGGGCATGAAGCGGTGGTCATAAGTGGCAGTTGTGGAGTTTGTGGTGTAGACCTTTTCAGCTCCTGGCACTTTGCTCAGCCCCTGATGCAGACCCTCATTTTTAAGACATCAGTGCTGGAGGGGGCTGGGTCCTTGAGATGGGGTTGGCTGAGTGGTTGAGGAAGAAAGCATATTAGGGCCTCAGAGGGGGAAGAGCTGATCAGGAGGGCTCCCTGGAGGAGGCAGTAGGAATGGGGCTGAGGAGAACAGAGAAGTTGGAGAAGAAGCAGGTTGGGAGACAGAGATAGCTGTACCTTGGAGTTTTCTGTGGCATTTGTTCATCAGCCCCTGTAGCGTTGGGGCCCCTATCTGTGTGCCACCTGGGCTGGCCAGGTGGTGTGTGAGGAGGGGATGCCCCTCTGGGGCCATGGTGGGCTGTGTACAGGGAGCCCCAGGCCCATGGGCCTCCACGTGCTCACGGTCACCAGGGAAGCCCTGCTGAGCACCCAGCAAAGAGCCCCAGACATGTGCCCATGTTGTCACTGCTCTGTAGGTGCTCAACTCACACTTGAGCCTCTTGGGGACATGGAGCAAGATAGCACATCTGTCTGCTCTGTCCAGACAGATAGCACATCTGTCTGCTCTGTCCAGGACTGACACTGGGCTGAGGGAGTCCCGCCCTGGCAACTGTACCCTGCACTGGGCTGCGGTGACCCGCCTTCTGGCACAAGTGGACGCATTTCCCCCAGGTGCACACTATGGCTGGCAGAGCTCAGATAAAGGACTTAAGCAATGGCTGGCCAGTTCTGGTGTCCAGCTGTGCCCTGGGACATTACCCAAGTGTAGGGCCTTGGGCAAGCTACTTGGCTTTTCTAAGCCTCTGTTTCCGGGTCTGTTGAAGACGATGATTACCTCACCCTGCCCTGGGCCTCCTCTGAGGACTCCTAGAACCAACCTCACAGGGTGGCAAGAGTAAAATCCACACCAGGCCTGGCCTTGACCCAGGCTGGGCAAGGAGTGTGTTAGCCACGTCACCAGGCTGAAGCAGTGGCATGAGCATTGTATTCTTTCATCTTGAAACACGCTTGGCACATAGGTCTTAGAGAACATTCCTTGAATCATTGAGCCAAGTACTGATGATATAAGGTAATAAATAAGCGGTATAGACAAAGTGGGAAGCATGAGGCATGCACTGGGGTCACATTAACTCTGCTGTAGGTCATAGCATCCTCTTAGTGGTGGGGACTCTGAACTAAACCAGATTCCTTCTTCCCAGACAGCTGTGTGCCAGGCACTGCTAGCAGCTGGACTGAATAGCTGCAGGTGGGCCCAGTGCAGATAGAGGGGCCTGGTGGGAGTTGGGGGAATACAGACAGGGGATGGCACAGGGGGGCAGCCTGGTGCAGGTGATGCAGCAGCTGCTGGGGAGGGCCAGGGACAAGGAGCCAGAGCATATGTGTCTGCAGTGAGCAGTCTGCATGACAGTTCTCAGGGCCAGGGGTCGGGGTGGGCAGCACGTGTTCTGTAGGCCCTGCTGAAGGGTTTGCATGGAAGCAAGGGAAGCTTCTGGAGGCCTGTTACCTAGGAATGACCTTCTGCTCAGTTTGGCCTCCCAAAGGTCTCTGGCTAGCCACTAGGGAGAGCCATTGTTGGCCCAGGAGGCAGCTTTGGTGCCCTAGACTAGAGACAAGGGTGTTAGGACTGGGCTAGTGATTTGAGCTGAACCCTGGACAACCCCTGAGACCAGGGACCCAGCTGTCCTCTTGCAGCTGCACCTGTCCCCGGCACAGAGAGGGGCTCATGTGCATCAGTCCAGTGGACCAACACAACAGGAAGACAAGAGCCCCAAACATTGGGTGGTGGTTTACGTTACAGTTTTGGGGACAGTGGATAGGGCAGAGAAGAAGTTCCTGCTGTAGCTGGGAAGAGCTCTGACATCTGGGGCTGGGCTGGCCACAGCTTTAACTCTGGGCAAGGTGAGCGGACAAGTCCCAGTTCCTGAGCTTCAGCTTCTCCATCCGAAGGCTGGATGACACAGGCTCTACAGGTCTTCTCAATCTGAGGAGAGATGACCCCTCAAGGTTACGAGTACATGGACTTCCGTGGGACCTCCTTCCCACTTTGTCTATACGGCTTATTTATTACCTTCAATGGACAAGGAACTTGCCTAAGTGGCTTAACCTCTTTGAGCTTAAGCTTCTTTACCTGCAGAGCAGGATAATGCTGTTGAGGCTGGGCAAGGTGGCTCATGCCTGTGATCCAGCACTTTGGAAAGCCATGGTGGGAGGCTAACCTTAGGCCAGGAGGAGTTCAAGACCAGCCTTGGTAACATAGTGAGACCCGTCTCTATAAAAAATAAAAATAAAGAATAGATGTCCTTTAACAGTTGTCATCATCAGTAAAAGTGGAGGAGAAGTAACACTGTCAAAAGGAAGAGCCATGAGGTAACATACATACAAAGCTCAGAGCCTCCCCTTAAAACTTAGTCTCCAGAGGAGCCAGTTTGAGGGGTGGGGACCTTCTCTTGTTAGAAGGTCCCATTAATTTAGCTGTAATCAAATAAGGCCACATTTAAGAAACTTTAATTAGATTACATACTTAAAAATGTATTATTTTGTAAAAATCTAGTTACTTTGTCATTAATAATTTCAAAAAGTGGAAAAAAAAAATATATATATATATATATATTTTTAGTAGGCCTGGCCAGGTTCAAACCCACCCACCCTGGAGCATGTGGCCAGCACCCTAACTCAAGCTGTCACCCTAGGTAGTGTGCCATGGTGTCATTGTAGCTCGCAGCAACCTCCAGCTCTTGGATTCAAGCGATCCTCTTGCCCCAGTTTTTTCTATATTTATTAGAGATAGGGCTTTGCTCTTGCTCAGGCTAGTCTTGAACCCATGAGCTCAAGCAATCCACCTGCCTTGGCCTCCCAGAATATTTGTTAATTTTAAAGCTAGCTAACCTTTTTTATTTCTGAGACAGTCTTACTCTGTCACCTGTCGCTTTGAGTAGAGTGCTGTGGCATCATCATACCTCACAGCAACCTCAACCTCCTGGGCTCAAGTGATCCTCCTGCTTTAGTTTTTATATTTTTAGTAGAGATGAGGGTCTTGCTGTTGCTCACACTAGTCTTGAACTCCTGAGCTTAAGTAATCTACCTGCCTCGGCCTCCCAAGAGTGCTGGGATTACAGATATGAGCCATCTTACCCAGCCAAGTTAGCTAACCTTTTAATGGCTTTGTGTCTGCTTTGTGTTTGAAAGCATTTGAATATTTGGTTGCAACATGGGGGTCTGCAGTTTCAGTTGATCCTCTAGATGGGCATCAGTCATTTCTGACCTTCAGGGCATCTTGATTTGGGTTAGGTAGGAGAATGTAGATCTGTAGCAGTAAGTGGTTGAAAAGCAAGAAAGCCTTTTATGGGCATGCTGCAGAAGGTGTAGGCTGGTTACTTCTTGAGAATAGTCAGTCACAAATGTAGGTGCTGTCAAAAAGTGATGACATGAATAAGGCGTGACTGTGAAGCAAGGGGTATCTGTCTCTGGGAAGACAGGACCTACAAAGTCCAGTAAAGAGATGTCATGAGGTTTTTCTTTTCTTTCAGTTGACTGTCAGATTGCAGCTCTATGCATTCCATTTGAAAATTGGCAGGTAACATATTATGTTGACTGAAAATGGAGTCACAAATGCACAGAAATATTTTTCCAGAAATCTTGAAATCTGCTTTCAAATTTTTGTATCAATTGGAAAAGCAAGTCTGCATAATTCCACTGCTCACAGAACTGTGTTTAGCCACCGTGTTGTAATGCATAAAAGTATTCACCTTAATTTGAGTTTGCTATAAAATTTGGATTTTCTTTTTGGCCTGTGAATGAGAAAATAACTTTATTTCATTTTGGGGTGTGGGCACACATCCAGTGTCAGAGCTTCTGGAGCTGCTACTTGGTGCCAGCAGCCTTGCCGACTCTGAGCACCTGGAAACATGGGGTCTTGCTCAGGGGCCCGCACCTCTGTGACAGTGTTGCCAGTCTAGACACCCCTGAAGTAGGCAGCAGGTGCGCAGACATGGTCTTGTCGCTCCTCAAAGTGATTATACTTGTGGATGGAGTGGAGATAGTCTTGGCGGATGACAGTGGTCCTCTGCGTCTTCATCTTGGTCACCACGCCAGATTAGATCCGCCCTTGGATGGAAACATTACCAGTGAAGGGGCATTTCTTGTCAAGGTAGGTGCCCTCCCTCTTTGGGAGTCTTGAAACCCAAACGGATGTTCTTGTAGTCCTGAGGGGGCTTCTCCTTGCCAGTTTCTCCTAACAGGACTCCCTTCTTCTTTTGAAAGATAACCAGCTGCTTTTGGTAGGCTCGCTCAATCTGAATGTCTACCATCTTTCCAGTCGCAAAATTTGGATTTAGTCAAAAGATTTCACTTAAGGGCCTAGAAGGTCGTGGCTCAGCACCCGTAGCTCAGTGGTTAGGGTACTGGCCACATACACCGAGGCTGGTGGGTTCGGACTCTTCCCAGGCCTGCTAAACAATGATAATTACAACAAAAAAATAGTGAGACGTTGTGGTGGGCGCCTGTAGTCCCAACTACTGGGAGGCTGAGGCAAGAGAATCGCTTAAGCCCAAGAGTTTGATTTTCTATATATTTTTATTGGCTGGGGCTGGGTTTGAACCTGCCACCTCCAGCGTATGGGGCCAGGGCATTACTCCTTTGAACCACAGGTGCCGCCAAGCCCAAGAGTTTGAAGTTGCTGTGAGCTTGTGACGCCACAGCACTCTACTGAGGGCGACATAGTGAGACTCTGTCTCAAAAAAAAAAAAAAATATATATATATATAACATATATATATTATATAAAGGACCTAGAAGGTCACATGTGGCCTTAAAGCTGCAGATTCCCCACCCCTGGGCCGGGTCTCTGCTGGGGCACTGGCAGGATGCTGCCACTAGGGGGAGGCAGAGAGCTGCCTGGAGTTGCCAGGCCCGCGGCAGCTCCTGGAGTCTGGAGCACGCGGAGCTCCTTCAGAATTATGCCCCACTGCAGCCAGGGGAAGGTGTTGGCTCCTCCATCACTGCAGCCCCTCAGGAGTTATTCACCTCCAGACTTCTGGGGGCTGTGGGGTTTGCTAAAGACAGTAGGGGCTCCATAAATACTCCTACAGTTGAGCATATTGGAAAACAGAATGTTTACTTTTCAAGCTTTGAGCACAGTGATTAATCTCCACCACTATGGAAGCAAATGGGTTTTTTTTGTTTTTTTTTTAAGAGACTCTGCCCTGGTAGAGTGCTGTGGTGTCACAGCTCACAGCAACTTCCAGCTCTTGGGCTTAGGCAATTCTCTTGCCTTAGCCTCCCAAGTAGCTGGGACCACAGGAGCCTGCCACAATGTCCAGCTATTTTTTGTTGCAGTTTGGCCAGGGCCGGGTTCGAACCTGCCACCCTCAGTATATGGGGCCAGCGCCTTACTCACTGAGCAATAGGTGCCACCCGCAAATGGGGTGTTTTTTAATACAAAGGATCTACATTCAGTTTCATCTCATCTCCACAGGCACCACTGGTGAGCAATGTGGGCAGATGTGGCCAGGGAAAGTACACTGTACTTTCAGGCCACCATTGTACATTTTTTTCCTTTTTAAATCCCCCCCCCCCAATAAGGAAACAAGTTGGTAGAATATAAGTCATTTACTTAAGGTTATACACTTTTATAAGGCTTTCTTTTTTAAAATAAATGAAGAAATAGGAACAAGCCACAAGTTCAAGGTTGTGTAAAGAATGCTGAAAGTCTACCAGGGAGGCACTTCACACATAGCACCTGTTGTGCACAAGTAGAGCTTCAGTGGGAATGTCTGCTGACACCTTTGAGCTTAGGTTTCCCCCTCTGAACATGTGAAGGGGCTGTCGCCTGGTCTGAAAGATTCCCACTTTACCCACAAGGATACCGAGGTGCAGAGACCTCCAGCTACCAACAACAAAAATGAGGAATCACTTCCCACAGACTGGCATGCTACCAGCTCAGGTGCAAGGAACAGTGTTTCCCAAAGTGTCCATCTGGCCTGTGCCTCCATCTGTAGATCAAGAATGGACCCATCCTTGAACCCCTGTACCACCTCCCCGAGACCCTGCCCCACACAAACCCTGTCAAGACCTTGTTTCTCCCAGAGTCCAGGGCATCCCAAGCCCATGGACTTCCCACCAGTCACCCTTTGGGATACTGTCACCAGTGACCAAGCTGGGCCATGCTGTTTGGGTTTACTTTCACTGAATAATAAATTGGTATTTCACCAAGGATCTCTGTTGGGGCAGCCCCCACACAGCCGCGTGGGGAGCACACCCTCTTTCAGTCTATGCCCTGTCGCTATAAGCAGAGCCCCTTGGGGTGATCTGTGGACAAGGCTGGGCTATGATGAGATAAAGAGCATGGGAATCAGCTCTGCTGCTAGGCACAGTCTAGCTCCACAGACACTTTCTGGAAAGAGACTTTCTGCACCGGGCAGCCCTGCCTGTGGCCTAAACTTGGGCTCCAGCACTGTGCCCTGAGGATGCTGTCTTCACTTTGGCAGCAGTGGAGCCAGACGGTGCCATGATGCAACCTGTATTCTGCACTAGAGACAGAGGGGTCTAGAGGTCACCTTGACATTCTTCTGTGGTCTAAATCTGCACTCTCCAACATGATCACCATGAGCTTCATGTGGTGAACTCATCAGTGAACATCTGGCCAGTCTGAACTGAGCTGTGCTGCAAGTGTGAAGTGAACGCTGGTTTTCAAAGACACCATCAAAAAGGAAAACATCTCATTAACTGTTTATATTGGTTCCGTGTTGAAGTGGCTAATACTGCGGAGGTATTGGATTAACCAAGATGAATTATTAAAACAAACTTCACTGGGCTCTGCCGGTAGCTCAGTGATTAGGGCGCCAGCCACATACATTGGGACTGGGGGGTTCAAACCTGGCCTGGGCTTGCTAAACAACAACAACAATAAAAAAAAATCTGGGTGTTGTGGCAGGCTCCTGTAGTCCCAGCTATTTGGGAGACTGAGGCAAGAGAATTGCTTAAGCCCAAGAGTTTGAGGTTGCTGTGAACTGTGATACCATGGCACTCTACCGAGGGTGACATAGTGAGACTCTGTCTCAAAATAAATAAATAAATAAACTTCATCTGTGTCTTTTCTACCTCTTTGATGTGGCTACTGAAATATTTAGAATCAGGTACGTGGCCCCAATTCTCTTTGTCTGGGATGCTGCTGGTCCTTCCTCACCCCCAGTCACACAGCAATCATGGAGGAAGGAAGCGCGGGGCAGGGAGGCTGTGTCTCTGTTACGAAGACTGTGAGCTGCCCCCGGGGAAGGGACAGCTGCCTGGGAGGCAGCGGTGGAGGTCTGGACCTGTCAGCCAGTGCTGCTGGGGTTGTGGCCCTGGGATAGGCAGGATCCTCTGTGAGTTTGCTTGGCCACCATAAGCACCCCCCACTTCAGGCTTCAACAGAAACGTGACCCTCTCAGTTCTGCAGGTTGGAAGCCCCAGATCAAGACGTCGGCAGGCTGGCTTCTTCTGAGCCTCTCTCTGTGGCTTGCAGACGCCGTCTTCTCCCTGTGTCTTGAGGATGACATGACCTAATCTCCGCTTCTCACAAGGACACCGCTTCTATTGCATTAGGGCCCACCCTCACAACCTCATTTTACCTTGATAACCTCTATCAAGGCCTTGTCTCCGAATACAGTCATGTTCTGAGCTCGTGGGGGTCAGGCTTTCAACATAAGAATTTGGGGTAGGGGCACAATTGAGTCCAAAACAGATTCATCAAGCCAGGGATATGTTGGCTGAGGAAGGGCTGTTCCTCCCTGGGAGTCCGTGGGTGGCCAGGCCGGAGTTGTCCAAGGTAGAGGATGGCAGAGCAGGTGACTCCAGTTGTATCATCCAGTTAGAGCTGGAGGGAAAGGCCAGATGACTGTGGGGACTCTGGAGCCCAGGCAGAGGGAACATCATGGGACCTGGGAAAACCAGCATGTGTTAGGCCTTCTTTAGGGCTGCTTTGTGGCTCCCCCATGAGGGGCTCAGGTGGGAGTGGAAGGTCAAGGTGGGCCTTGAGGACAAAGTGGCCACCATGGTGGGCTCAGGCTGGACTCTCACTGCTTCTGGAAGGAGCCATGCCTCCAGGGCAGTCGCTCAGTCTGCTTTGTCATTTAGGCCTCAAGACAGGGCATGGCCGGGTGCTATCTTCTGTGCTCTCAGCTTGAACACCAGAGGCCCCTTGTGCTACTCCGTGGGCTTCCTTCCAGCTGCTGGGGACCCCACTGACTTGGGGAGTAGAGCAGTTCTCCTGAAGACTTGGGGGCCCCCTCCTGCTGCATCTGAGGTGCAAACCACATGGAGGGCCCGACACTGCCTGAAGGTCCTTCTTTCATTTAAGGGTAATGTGTTGAGATAGGAGTCACAGAACATAAAATCGGCCACTTGAAAGTGGCCAGTTCAGTGGCATTTAGTGCCTTAGTGGTGCTGTGCAACCACCACCTCTCCTTAGTTCCAGAACATCCCAACATTCCAGGTAAAACCCCATAGCTGCTAGGCAGTCACTGCCCATGGCCCCACCCTGGGAACTCCCAAGCTGCCCGCTGTCCCTGGGAATTTAATCACTGATGACATTTCACATAAACGGAACGACGCCTTGTGTGGCCTTCTGCGTCAGCTTGTTTCACTGATGGTAACGTCTCGAGGCTTCCCCTGCTGTGCTGCACGTCTGTGCAGAATGAGGCTGCAGTGTGTGTGCCCGGCTCAGGGTTCTCCAGAGACTTGGAAGCAATAGGATCCATGGGGGAGAGAAAAGAGATCATTGCAGGGAACTGACTGGGGTGGTGGTGGGCCGACGAGCCCACGCTCTGCAGCCAGCAAGCAGGGGCCCTGACATAAGCGCCAGTTGAAGGCCAGCTGGCTTGAGGCTCAGGAAGAGCCAACGTTTTGGTCCAAGTCCGAAGGCAGGCAGAGGCTGATGGCCCAGTGCAGGTAGTCAGGCCGTCCCTCACATTTGGCTCTTTTGTTCTATCCAGGCCTTCAGTTGTTGGGGCAAGGTCCACCCACGTGCGGGAGGCCACCTTCTGTATTCGGCCCGTGGATGAAATGTTATACTCATCCAGAAGTATGCAGAGACACACTCAGGGCATCTGGCCACCCGAGCTTTACCACCGCGATGTGCAGACTACGTTTCAGTTACCTGCTCATCAGTGGACGGACCTTTGCTTTCAGCTGTTGTGAATGACGCCATGCAGAGCGCGGGGTGCAAGTAGTGCAGTTCTTGTCCTCATTTCCTTTAGATAGATGCCTAGGGTGGGATTTCAGGTGCTGGGTGTTCTCTGGGCACCACTGGCCCAGTCAGGCCACTTGGTGTAGCCCAGGCATGACCCTCCTTGCTGCAGGCTCTTCCTCAGATTTCTTGGTGCCCAGAAGAAATGGAGCACACGGTGGAGATATTTTGGGCTCAAATTTGTCCTTGGATAGGCCAGGCCTGAGGCAGGTCTGAAAGGGGTACCGGAGATTCCCCGTCACTCCGGTTTGAAGTCGCTGGCCTGCCCTGATGGCAGAGGGCCAGGTGGAGGAAGAGGCCCACCCCTGTGCTTGGCTGACAGCTGTCAGGCCGAGGGTTCCTGGTGCCCGGGCCACAGGGTCACACTCCTCTGCCCTGCTCAGCCAGCTGCCCCCTTTGGTTCATGGAAGCTTCCAGACTTCCATGCCCTGGGCTGTCGTATCAGAGGCTTCTGAGGCTCCCTTTCCCCTCCCAGTAGAGGCTGAGTTCCTAACTAGTCTCCAGCCCCTCAAGGGGCTGGGCCACTGTGGTAAGGCCCCTGCCCATGCCCCCCTAGCCTGCTGCAGGGCTCCCTGCCGGCCATCCCCAGGCTGCATGTGGCCAAGAGGGACGGAAGAGCCCTGAGATACTGGGAGGGCACACTTATTCCTGGGTATCCTGAGCTGTGTCACCCCAGAATCAAAGTCCCTTCAGATGACCATAAACCCCCTCTCCCCACTGCTGTGTCCCTAATTCACAGGGCCTGGCCCAGGCAGGCTGCACTCACGGGACTTAGGGGGACAGTGTGGTCCCTGACACCTCTGTGGGACAGGACCAGGCGGCCTCTCCATCACTCCCCCTTCATAAAGGTCCCAAAGACCTGGGTACCTCCGAGCAGGACAGTCCTCCCTCCTTCCCTTCCAGAAAGTGAGCCAAAGGCAACAGCCTTACTTAGCAAAATCTAAATGACCATCTGCATCATTTTTATTGCAAATCAGTTAACAAAAAAAAGATGAAAAAAATACATCATTTTCATTATCTAGTTTTGCATGTAGATAATTTTAAAAAAAAATTCCTTTTTCTGTAAACTACACTCTATTTTATAAAACACAGTAAGAATCAACACCTGTGTGTCTGGTCACACCCACTAGGGATGACATCGCCTCCCCCCACAAAACTGGGAGAAGCTGCCCTGAGGTGGCAGGTGCTCCTGGGTGGCCCAGAGCTGAGCCACCTTCTGACACCCCTCATCACACAACACAATGACAGACTCGTTCATTTAGATTTTTTAAACAAAATCCACTGTTAAAAATGTATTTACAGACATTTATTCTGCCACAGGCTTATACTTCACATCACAAGGGTCTGCTCCCCCCTCCCAGCACTCACCCCCACATAAGCAGGGTGCTCGAGAGCAGGCTCCCCACTTCCTCAACCACAGCCACTGGGAGAAGAACTAAGGACGCAGCCCATGACTTTCTAGAACCTCCACGTAAGTTGCTTTGCCACGTCTCCTAGAAAAACAGGAGCCCTGAGGAGTCGGGCTGCGAGCCTAGGCCCAGGCCTGGCTGAACCTGCAGGGCGCCCTTCAGGCTGGCGTGCTGCGCCCTGCAGCAAGGCTGGCCAGGCAGAGTCTTCCCCAGCAAAGGGTGGGGTGCCCCCGTGGGCATTGCAGGTGGGACCATGGATCCACACGTCTAAGCTGTTCATATACATGATACTTAGAGGACAAGGGGTAACTACTAATAGTGAACCCGAAACAAAGATTCATGACTGGTACCATGGAATGAACTCTGGGCGTACCCCAAGAACACATTTCAAAAAGCATGCTTGAAACATATAATCAGAAAAACACCAAAATATCTGAAAGCTGTCATTTTACTTAAGTTTCCTGTTTTATATGCCAATTAATCAGGCCTAACGAGTGGATCTGCCCCTTTTATCTGTCTCTGGAGGCGCCTTCACAACGAAGAACGCAGGTGACTGGGGGAGGTGCCGGGCCAGCATGGGGGAGGTGGGCGCTGGGGAGAGGGCAGCAGGTTGGGCACCCTGGAGCTTTTTGGCTGATGCTTATTCAAACCTCCCTTCTCCAACATCATTTCTTTTTGGATTATGAAAATAAGAAATCAATAAATAAATGGCATTTATAAATCATGAATCTTTGTTTATATTTTACAAACACATAAGAATCTTCATACTAACTAGAAAAATCGTAAGAACTAGTTTATTTTCTTGGAGCCATACAAAACAGTACATATAAATAAAAAGGCAATGTTTCTATGTAAAATAAAAGTACATAAATAAATACTAAAAAAAATTTTTTTTTAATTCTTGTTCTCTTATTTTGTATAAAAACATGTTTTTTGAAAAAGGCTCCTTAGTCTGGCCCCGGTGTCCACGGAGCACACAGAGATCCCAGCAGGGCTTGGGAAAGGGAGCTGGTCCTGCCCGCGACTGTCTACTTGAAGGCCTCCGGAATGTGGGCGACCTGGGACTGCATGCTGGTGGGTGGGCTGGAAACACCCTCGGACCAGTCGGAGACGTTGGAATGCGGGGATGAGCTGGACCACTGGTCTGGGGACTCTGGGGACGGGGTGAGAAAAGGGTGCTCGGGCACCTGCAGCTGGTGGCTGGGGGTGTTGTCCACAGGCGAGGAGGAATAGCTGTGCTGTGAGGGGGGCGTCAGAAACTGAGCTGTGGTCATGGGCGGGGCCAGCGAGGAAGGCAGTGAAGTGGGCGGGGCCAAGCCCTCAGGCGGCAGGACAGTGTGCACTGTCAGGCTGCCAGGGCCCAGTGGCTGCACATCTGCCTGACTTGGCTCCCCACCCAGGAAACTCCGGCCCAGGTGGCTGCTGGCTGCTGAGCCCACCCCAAGATGCGGCTGCAGGTTCTGCTGCTGCTGCTGGATGTTTGGCGGCTGCAGGGTCTGCTGCTGCATCTGTAAGTTCTGCTGCTGCACCTGTGGGGTCTGCCCCAGGTGGGGCTGGGTGGCCAGCCGCGTGCTGGGCAGGCCCTGGTAGCTCATCATCTGGGACAGGGTGTTGGCGGCCAGGCTGCTAGGCAGCGGGCCCATCAGGCCGTGCTGGAGGCCGGGGCCCTGCGCGCTTAGGGTGCTGGGTGCCACACTCCCTCGCAGCGGGTTGTACTGGCTGGGCACCATGCCGTTCTGCAGTCGGGACAGCCACTCACACTGGCCGTTCAAGCTGGCAGCCCCACCCACACTGAAATTCATGGACCCTCCACTGCTGGCGGAGCCCAGGATCGAGCTGGTGCCAGAGGCCACAGGCAGGTGTGAGAGGCGTGGGGGGCCAGCCTCAAAAGCCAGCCGGCCGCCTGCACCTAGAGCTGCCATCTCTGGCTTGGCTGCCACGTTCAGGTGGCCAACGCCCAAGTGGGTGTCAGGCATGCCAGGCAGGTGGTTGAGAGGCATGGATGGAGACTGCTGGAATGGGGAGGGCAGGAGGGGTGGCGAGGCCACATCCGACAAGTAGCCATGGGGCGACTCCAGGGAGTCCACAGGCGACAGCATGCTGGAGCTGTCCAGCAGGCAGCCCTTGCCATCCTGGGACTTCTTCCTCCGTGCCTTGAGGTCCTTGGCCTCTTTGCTGCCACAGACCAGGCCTTTGGTGCTGGGCTTCCGGGCCTTCTTGCCCTGCATGGCGGGCTTGAGGTTGCCCAGATAGCCGTTGGGTGAGCACAGCGGGGGTGAGAGGGTTGGGGTAGCCCCCAGACCGGTGCCATGCAGCGGGGGGCTGCGCACCAGGTTGTGCTCATCCAGCAACCGCACAATGTCGTGGTGCATGCGTTCCTGTGCAATGTCCCGCGGCAAGCGGTCCATGTGGTCGGTGATGTCCCGGTTGGCAAAATGGTCCAGAAGGACCTTGGCGGTCTCGTAGCTGCCCTCTCGGGCAGCCAGGAACAGAGGGGTCTCCTCCTAGGGGACACAGGCATGGGTAGGTGAGAGGGACCCTGGGGCTGGTCCCGGCGCTCTGTTACCAGAGGCTCACGGGAGGCTGGAAGCTGATAGCAACTCCACCCCAGCATCCTGCAATGCCTGGCTTGGTTCACTTTTAGAGACAGGGTGGTGTCGAACCTGTGAGCTCAAGGCAATCCATCCATATCAGCCTCCCAGAGTGCTAGGATTACAGGCACCGCGCCTGACTTGTCCACTTTTCTAAAATGTTAAAGCCTTACATGCATCTCCTAAGACCCTCTCAGAGAGGTCTATGGGATCTCCTATTCCAAATGTTGCTACTTTAAGGGGAGAGGGTGTCAACGTGCCCCACTGAAAACCTGACAAACTGTGGTCCTCTTCCCTCTCCCCACAAAAATGCACAGACCACAGAAGCTCACACCTGTAATCCTAGCACTTTGGGAGGCTGAGGTGGGCAGATGGCTGGAGCTCAGGAGTTTGAGACCAGCCTGAGCAAGAATGAGACCCTGTCTCCAAAAATAGCCAGGCATTGTGGCAGGTGCCCAGAGTCCCAGCTAATCGGGAGGATGAGGCAAGAGAATCACTTGACCCTAAGAGTTTGAGGTTGCTGTGAGCTATGACATCATGGCACTCTACCCAGGGTAACAAAGTGAGACTGTCTCAAAACAAAAACAAAAACCAGAAAATGCACAGACCAAAAAACACTGCAGCAATTCCATGGATCTGAAGGTCCCTGATCTGCATCATGACAGATGGCACCAAGCTACCCGGGGTCTGCACTCCTTTCCCAGGTCTCTCTGTGCTACAGGTGCAACACCCATCACACGAGACTACTGACCATGGGCCAGGGACTGATAAGCCTCCTGCAACCCGGACACCCTATGGCCAGCCGCTCTGGAGTCCTGGGCGCAGTCTCCCTCCTTCCTCATCAGGTCACAGGCCCCTTGTGGACTCCTGGTGTCCACACCTGCTGTCTCCCCTCACCCAGGCAGGATAGACCCTGGCTCAACACAAGGGGATGGGCAGAGTGGGGGCAGGGCTCAGCGCCCACACCATACACTGTGACCCCCGCAGGCAGCCCTGCACGTGGCGACCTCCACAAACACAGGCGGTTGAAGCTCTAAATGAAGCTCCATGTCTAGGGGCTCTAGGCTCACCTTGTTGTTCTGCATGTCCTTGTTGGCCCCATTTTTCAGGAGCACGACGGCAGCGTCCACATTGTTCACAGCTGCGGCCCAGTGCAGCGCCGACTTGCCTGTGTGGGGGAAACAGACAGAGGGTGGGTCCAGGGCAGACCAGGCAGCAGCCATGTCCTCCCCGCCCCTACAGGCTAGGCGGCATTGTGGCTCACCCAGGTCATCCACGGCGTTGACGTCGGCGTGTGAGTTGATGAGATCTTCCAGCATGCCCTCCACGGCCAGACGGGCAGCCAGGATCAGCGGTGTTGTGCCATCATGCATGCGGGCGTCCAGGTCTGTTGCCCGGTTCCTGATGAGGATCTGGGCGACAGGGAGGCACACAGGCTTGGCACACGTGAGCCCGATGCATCTGGCCCAGAACCAATACACAGACCGTGGGCTCCGCCACCTCCCTGACACAGATGAGGCCCCTCCTGAGACCTGCACGGCCTGAGAAAACATGTGCCACACCTGTGGGAGGCCGAGCTGCTCATAGACCAGCCCCTTGGGATCATGTGTGGCCTCACCTGATCATCAGTATGGTTCTGGCTTCCATGACTACTCTAGAACAGAGGGGTCTAGGCATTACACAGCCTGGTGGGGGGTGGTCTCTGCTGGTGGCTGAAAACAGCCGGCACCAACTCGTGTAGTGTTGGCCAGATACTTGCAAAACACATGGGAATTCACGTCTTAGTATGTGGGAAAGGCTGTTCAGAGAGGTCCTAGGGAGACACACACAGGGCCTGGCCCTGGGGGCTACTTTTGACTTTCCCTTTGTGGCTAATCTCAATTTCTTATTTCTGCAGGATGACAACATATCACTGGAGGTACAAAATTATTAAACTGAAATTTGAGGCTGACCCCAGGTCTGTGCAGCACCTGCACCTGCCCATGGCTTCCCAGGACTGTGGGACCTGTAGTGTGGGGACTGTTGAAGAAGCTCCCTCGTGGAACGAGTCTTGGAGACCCAGAATCCAGATGGATACAGCCACCCTTGACACGAGCTCCTTGCAAACTAGAACCCCAGATTTGCAGGCGGCGAGTAGCAGCCTGTAAGCCTCCTTCTCACAGCCACGGGCTATGCCAGAGGCCAGGCTGAGAGGGAGGGGTAGGGAGCCAGGGGCTGAGCAGTGGAACTGGGGGACCCCAAGCCAGGCCCATGATCCTGAGACCGCAGCCTGTTATGGGTAGGAGTGGGGAACTCTCCCAGTCTGGCTTCAGTGAGACCAGGTGGGCCTGACACCTCCTCAGTGCACCCCTCCTTCAAAGGCCCCAGCTGCATCTGCCTCAGCTATGCTTGAGGTCAGGTCCCCCAGGCTAAATAAGCCCAGTTTCTGCCCCAAGACTAGCTAGTGGCATTAAGGAGGTCAGGGGGCCAGAACGCGCTGTGGACAGGCACAGGCAAGCGCCACCTACCTGGAAAACGCCCTGTGCGTCCGCAGACACAGCGGCATGCAGTGGGGTGCGCCCCATGTTGTCCTGGATGTTGGCATCAGCGCTGGCCTCCAGTAGGCGCTTGGCAGCATCGGAGCGCGAGTAGCGGGCGGCCAGGTGCAAGGCAGTCTCACCGGTACGGTCGGTCTGGTTGTGTAGACTGGCCCCCTGGTAGATAAAGTCCGAGATGACAGCCGGTGCATCCTCCTCCTCCTCGTTGTTGTCCGTCTCCAGACCACCCCCGCTGCAGGAGGCGATCATGAGTGGGGTGAAGCCATCTGTGGGGCAGGGCAGGTGGGGCTCAGTCAGGAGGACAAAGCCTGAGCTCAAGGGGCTGCCGTGTGGGCTGCCACCCAGGACACAGGGGCCCCTGCACAAACGGCTGCCCACAGGGCTCCACTGAAGCCCCTGGAACTTCTCAAGGGAAACAGCCAAGTCCAGCTGCCAACTCGCTGGACAGCAATGAGACCTCAGTGGCTTTGCTTCCTGTCCTGCCAAAATCCTAATCCCATCCAAGAAAGAGGCAAGGTGAGAAACACCATGTTAGAAAATCACACTTCAGCTGCCCCAAAGCAGCGTTTTAGGAGATGAGAATCGTTTACAGGGCAGAGCAAGCCTGCTTATGGCCCCAGGGGAGGGCGGCAGAAAGGCAGGCTGCTGGGGGCCTCTGCACCACTCTGAGCAGGGACAACCCCGAGGACCGAGCACCTGCCCCCTGGCCTTAGGGAAGGGATGGGACCTTTAGGGTCTAGTCAGAGCAGCCCAGGCCCCCACTGGAGACCCCCAGCCACGGAGGACAGTGGTGGGTGGTGCCTGTACCCGGCCCGCGGACGTTCACGTCCATGCAGTCCGTGTGAGCCTCGCCCTGGGGCGGTGTGGGGGCCATGGCAGACACACGCAGGTCGGCCGCATCCAGGTGCTGCTGCGTCCACTGCCGGTGGTCCGTCTGGTCATCCAGCTCAGGAAGAGCCACTGGCTCCTCGAACTAAATGGGGCAGAGAGGCACATCAGCTTGGGGCACGGCAGGCACCCTGGGGTCTGGGGCGGCAGGACTCACCCGGAACTTCCTGGTCTCCAGGTCCTCGTCCCCCCACTCGTTCTGGTTGTCGTCCATGAGGGCCCCGTCAGAGGCGTTCTTCAGGGGCCTGGGGGTGGGGGAAGCAAGGCTAATAAGCAGGATGCAGGTGCCAGGCCTGGGGCCAAGAAGGGGAAGACCCCCGGGGAGGGCGCCTGGCATGAGGCGGCTTCCACTCACTTGAGGCCCACAGAGTCCTCGCCAAGGGGCTCTCGTCGCTTCTTCTTGCTGGCCTCAGACACCTTGAAGCCCTCGGGAAACCAGAGCTGGCCATGCTGCCGTCGGCGCTTCCGGGACAGCAGCACCCCGCAGCCCACGAAGAAGAGGAGCACAAAGGCAGCCGCCACCAAGTACATCAAATGCAGCTGTGCGGGTGCCGGCGGCTCCACGGTCTCACCTGCGGGCACAGGGGCCGGGGACCGGAGCCCAGACATCAGGCGGTGGCTACACGGCAGGCCGGTGGCCGGGGGGCAGTGGACAGGCTCTGTGGTCAGGCGCCGGCTCACCCGCTCTCCTCCATCCCGCCCCCCAAAATAAGGTCATTTTCTACGCGATTAATCGGAATTGCAAACTATTGCTAAATTCTCTCCTGCACCAGCCGGCTATCTGGAGACGGCTTTTACTTTTTTCTCCTTTAAGGGAGAAGGATTAGCCAACTTCAAATCACTGCACTCGCATTGAGCTGTTAAGACAAAGGATTTAGGGGGATTTTCAAGACACAAACTTCAACACTTCACATGACACCAATCAATTCTTCTCTCTCTCTCTTTTTCTTAAAAAAAAAAAAAGCTGTAATGATTTTGAAATAATACCCAACAAAGAAAAACCAGGGGGAAGAGGTGGGCAGAGAAAAAGCTCCCACTTTCGGGCGGGTGTGCTGGTCCTCTAGGTTTCCCTCCAGCAGCTGTCCACAGTTGGGGAGGGTCCACTCGAGCTTTGGACGGCAAGACACACACCCATGGGTGGCAACTGGCACTTAAACCCAAAACATTTTGGGGAAATGGAGAGATTCAGCCCCTGGCAGGTAGACTGGGTCGCAAGGCTAGGGGAGCGGGTGGGACCCACACTCACTCTGCACGGCCTCAATCTTGTAGGGGATGTTGAGGCTGCCCAGCGAGGCGAGCGCCCCCAGGAAGGCAGCCACATCGGTGGCGCTCTGGAAACACTGTGAGGAGGACTGGACACACTGCCGGTTGTCGATCTCCAGGTAGACAATGGACCTAGGACACACAGGCCAGGCTGGGACCAGCGGCTTTCTCCTCCCGCCCGCCAGGGACCACCTCTAGCCCCCGCTGGGTCAGGAGGGGGGGAGCGAGTCTGATGACATCCACCTGCATGAGGACAGTCCCTTGCAGCCCAGCCAGTGAAACCCGATGCTCATCAGACTCTGAGTGCTCTCCCAGGCCCCTACCCTCTCCAGCACCCTTAGGTGTCAGGAACATGCCTTTTCCTCATCTCGGAAGGACAGAAATGTCCTCGGGAGCCCTGCTCCCAGGAGCTGTCCCCAAGCTGGCAGGAAGTGCTGACACACTGTGGGAGGGACACACCTTGACAGGCCCAGAGGCTTGGGGTTCTCCCACCTGCTCCCAGGGCCCAGCCTCCTTGTAAGCAGGATCCAAACCCAGCCCTGGCACAATGACACCCTCCTGACTGTAGGGTTGTCCTGAGCCAGCAAGACCGTGACTGGTAAACCCGCCAGGTCAGGACATACCACAGGCACAACCGACCTGGCCACGTGGCTCGTGTGGGAGTGGTGTAGCCTGGTGGGACGGCTGCGTGTGTGAGCTTCTTCTGCCTGCGGTCCCCTCCCAACTCTGCTCTCACTCGGGCCCCAAGGTCCAGCTAGGTGCCCTCTCCAGGACCCCCACCCAGCCTCCTCTCTAGCCCAAACAAGCCGGACGTGGCTGCTGAGTCGGGTTCTTCTCATCCAGGGCGGATCCGCTAGCCCGTGGGTGCCCAGGAGGGCTGGGCTTTACCAGCTCACTCCCCAGCACCCAGCAGACTCTCCAAGTTGTCCACTGGGTGATGAAGTGAAGCCTCCACCCACCTGGGAGGATGGGTGGGGGGACTGCACAGCCCAGAGCTGGCAGGGCCCCACCCCCTTCCTCACCCCTGCAGCCCTGGGGTCCTTTACTGTACAGTGAGCAGAGTCCGGCCCACCCCAGGGCAGCCACATGGGTCAAGGAGGACGCCGCTCACTTACCCACGGATGTCCATGGGGTCCAGCTCCCTGCGCCGGCGCACGGCCCCATCACCCGGGAGCAGCGAGGCAGTCACCTGGCCCCAGCCCGCGGCCGCGCGCTTTACGGGGTGCTTGCGCAGCTCCTCCTCACGGCCGTAGTAGGGGAAGATCATGAGCCGGCCATGGGCGTCGCGCTTGAAGACCACGTTGGTGTGCAGCACGCGGCTGAGCTCCCGCAGGAAGTGCAGGGAGTTGTTGCGCAGCTGCTCCGGCGGCGTGAGCACCACCACGACCAGCGTGCCGGCTGCCAGGCGCTCGGGCACGTGCTCCGCGCAGTCCAGCCCGTCCCACTCACACTCGGCACTGTTGCAACCCTGGTCGCAGTGCCCGTCGCTGAAGTGGTCCTTGCAGTACTGGTCGTACAGGGGGCTGCGGAGGCAGGGCACACTTAGACCCGCCGGACCTCTGTGGGGGCCCAGAAGCAACCCCAGGGGTCGTGGGGGACACCCTGCCCCCCTTGGACCCAGCTCAGGCCCCGAGGGGACAGCGCCCAGCCCCTGCCGGCCTTACTTGCACTGGCCCTCTGCACGCTGGCAGTCGAAGCCGTCGAAGAGGCAGCCAGCCGAGTTGCACTGGGGGTCGCAGCGGCCGTCGCTGAAGTACAGCCAGCACTGCAGCGACTGCGTGCAGTTCTTCCAGGGGTCGTTGAAGTTGAGGGAGCAGTCGCCACCGTCCCAGCCACACGCATGGTTGTTGCATTGCGGGTTGCAGACTTTGTCGCCGGCATCCTCCTGGCACTCAGGGAGCTTGCAGGCCTCCTCAATCTGCGGTGGGGGGATGTCGCGCCCAGCACCACCCCCGAAGCTGTAGTCCAGGATGTGACACAAGAGCCCGTTGAACTTGGCAGGGCACAGGCAGCGGTAGAAGGGGCTCTCGAGGATGGGCTCACAGCTGCCCTGGTTATAGCAGGGGTTGCCATTCAGGCAGGGGCTGCTGGCTGGGAACTGGCACTCGGGGCCGGTGAAGGGGCCCAGACACAGGCAGGTGGGGCTCCTCGGGCCCGAGATGCACGTGCCACCATGCAGGCAGCGCAGGCCGCCGCAGGCACGTGCGTCGTTCTCACATGTGGCACCCTCGAAGCCCTGCACGAGAGGGAAGGTGGGGCAGGCAGTCAGGGTGGGCTGGCGCCCCGGGCCCCACACCCAGCCATACTAGCTGTGGCCTTTCCTCTAGCAGAAAACCCCCCTAGAAAAGAACTATCTCCTGATGGCAAAGGGATCAGGGGTCCCAGGGGTTCAGAAATTGGAGACAAACAGGTGGAGCACTGGGGACGAGGGGACAGTTAGACATCTGTGTCATCAGTCATCAGCCTAAACCCACAGAATTACAAGGCCAAGGGTGAGGAATGTGGGCACAGTGAAGGTTGAAATTGTTTACAGTGCATCAAAGCTGCCTCACCAAGTATCAATGAATGCTCAGCATATGTCAAGGGGGGAACTAGGCAGGGGTCTATTTCTGTTGAATTTTTCTGTAAAACTACTTTAAAAAATGTAATAAAACTATAAAAATGGCCTTGGGGGAATGATAAAGACAAAGGCCCAGAGACTCAATCCCTAGCCCCTGCCTGAGGGCCCCAGAACCCAGGGCTAAGCTGCGCCAAGGGAGGGCATGGGGCTGGACACTTTTGGGCCCACGCTGCACCTCCTGCCCCCACCCGCCATGGCACCTACCGAAGGGCATCTGCAGATGAACCCACGGGCAGTGTTGGAAGCCACCGCGCAGGTGCCCCCATTCTGGCAGGGCTTGCCCCTGCAGCCGTTGATGACCGACTCGCAGCGGCGCCCTGTGGGAACCGCAGGGCAGTGAGGCGGTCGCCCTGAGACCACACCCACCGACATTCACCACCCAGCCACCCGCCCACCGCACCCACCAGTGTGGCCGGCACGGCACTCGCAGTGGAAGTCGTTGACACGCTGCACACAGTTCTGGGTGCCGCGGGCGTCACAAGGGTTGGACAGGCACTCGTTGACGTCTCCCTCACAGTGCTCACCCACGAAGCCCGGAGGGCAGGTGCAGCTGTATCCGCCCACCTGGTCCACACAGGTGCCGTTGTTGAAGCACTTAGGGCTCCGGGAGACGGGGTCAACAGCGGGGCTGCAGTCGTCCACATTGATCTCACAGTGCACCCCTGCAGGGCCCAGGCGGCATCAGGGACCCGTGCACGTCCAGGCCCCACAGCAGCAAGGACTGGGGCGTGCAGATGCCCAGGGCAGGCCCACTGAGCCCACGCTTCCCGCCAGGGGCCTTCCCTGCTAGCAAGGCCTCTGTTCTTGACCCCACAAAGCAAAATGGAATTTCTGGCAGGTTCCAGGTGCCTCTGCTGGTCACAGGGCACCTGACTTGCCCACTTCCCCGGACCCCTGGACCCCAACCATCTGCATGGCAGTCCTCACCCTGCGTGCCCCGGGGGCAGGAGCACTTGTAGGTGTTGATGAGGTCGAGGCAGGTGCCCCCATTCTGGCAGGGGTGTGACAGGCACTCATTGACCTCCTCGGAGCAGTTCACCCCGTGGTAGCCAGCCACGCACTGCACAGGGACAGAATGAGGAGCAGGGTCATGGCTCACAAGGGGCCAGGACACAATGCTCCTCCCCCACCACTAGGCAGGCTGGCAGGGACACACGAGCTGCCCTTGTGTCCAGTGAAGCCTGTGGTCCCTCACACCTAGCAGACCTGGAGGAAGACCCCAGTCCTGTAGACCCTGGGCAGGACCTCAGTGAGGTGAGTCACCACCTGTGGTGTCTGGACCCTGCCCCATAAGACAGAGGTGAGGTCCTCAGGGTGGGTGCCAGCCCAGCCCAGATGCAATCCAGGGAAAAGGAAATTCCATCCCTCTTTTGGGCTCCCCATTCGTTGGTTCCTCCAGGAAACCCTCCCTGATTGCCCTGGCCCTCCCTCCTGGGACTGAAAGGTACACAGGGTTTAGTCCTCTCTGCCATACCGGCTCCTAGTCCCCAGCCTGGTGTGTGGTGACACTCATGCCACATGCCTCCCCTCCTACCCCAGGACAGTCCCCCACCTTGCAGGAGTAGCCACCCAGGTAGTCTGTACAGGTGGCCCCGTTCTGGCAGGGGCTGGGCAGGCACTCGTCCACCAGGTCCTCGCAGTAGCTGCCCATGTAGCCTGCCTGGCAGCGGCAGTGGTGGGTGTTGCCCTCATTCACACAGAGCCCTCCATGCTGGCACAGGTGGGCAACGTCGACACCTGCAGAGTGTAGAGTCAGAGGGAAAGTGAGGTGGGGAGCAGGTGGGCCTGGCAGGGCCAGACGAGGGCAGGCGGCCACAGCTGGTTACCTCGCTGCCGTGCAGCCACCTCGCAAGAAACGCTGGGCACGTCGCAGTAAAGGCCAGTCCAGCCACTGGGGCACTCACAGCGGTACGAGGTGTGGGTCTGCCAACATTTGCCGCCATTCTTGCAGGGTGAGGAGTCACACCAGCGCACTAGGTTCTGGGGACAGACAGCGGTCAGAGGGCACGCCACCCTACTGGCCAGTTCCCACTCACAGCTCAAGACACAGGTCTGCCAAAGAACCTCACGCCCAAGGTGGGCTGTGACCCCGCTCTACATAAGTAGAAACTGAGCCCCAGGGACTCTCTACCTGTGCCTCCTATACCAGAAGCAGCCTAGGTCTGGAGGCCCTCTCAGGACTCCCAAAAGAGCCAGACTGCCTGTGCCCTTTCTTCAAAAGAATGTCTTTATTCAGAAATGAATTTTTGAAGCTTTTAATATTGTTGCTATCTGTGGAACTCATCAGTAGAAACAACTATGCAACACCTGTGCCTCCTGTCTATACAGCAGTGACCGTAGCCACCTCCCCCTAGCTACCTGGCTCCATGAACCACTAACAGGAACTGACCCACACAAGCCAGCCCTCTACCCTCCCTGCATTCAGAAGTGGATGTGGGGACCTGGTGGGTGCCTGCTACGAACCCCCACAGCCAGCACCTGCCCTGGCCACCTCCTGCCAGGCGCCTCTGCAGCTCCCTCACCTGGCAGTTGAGTCCAGTGTAGCCCTGGGGGCAGGTGCACTTGTAGGTGCCACAGCTGTCCTGGCAGGTGCCGCCGTGCAGGCAGGGCCGAGAGTCACACTCGTTGATGTCATGCTGGCAGTAGCTGCCCGTGAAGCCGGACGGACAGAGGCAGGTGAAGGAGTTAATGCCATCCACACAGGTGCCACCATTGAAGCAGGAGCTGGAGGCAGGCCAGCCGCAGGGAAGAGATCAGCAGGGCCAGGTGCGGCGTCCCTGCCTGAGTAGGCTCCTCCATGCCAGCATCCCCCCTCCAACTCAGGCCAAAAGGCCTGGCAGCCAGTGGGAGCCCAGGGACCTCAGGCCACATCACACCTCCTTTTTCTACTTTCTTGGTAACTCATGCTAACAGGGGCTTTACAACACAAACAGGTATTCGGTGGTTAAAGCAAAGTGAGGGAGAAACCAGAACCGTACATATAATGCAGGAGATAATTACATCGGAAACCAGGGATGAGACTGACATTTATCACCAAGCTTTCTGGCAACCAATGAAAAAGGGAAACAACATGGGTTACAAAGTTCTTGTTGTCTGACAGAAACAGGCACACCAGTTCTTCAGGACAAACTACCCAGGTTCCTGGTTCTAGTCACAGGAGGTCACAATGGCCCTTTTAGAAGAGACACTGCAAGACAGCAAACCACACCTGGACCCAACTCAACCAGCGCTCCAAGCCACTGGCCTGGGCGGACACCTGCTTGCTGTGCCAGGCGGCGGTGGCCACACACTGTGCAGTCCCTGCAGCCCGTTTCTCTCCCTCCCTCTTAATCTCTGCCCAAGGCTGGGCTCCACCACGACACCCCCACACACCTCTCCGTGCAGTCAGGCGTGTTGTTCTCACAGTGGATCCCGCTGAAGCCCGTGGGGCAGGTGCACGTGTAGCTGTCCACACAGTCTGTGCAGTTGGCGCCGTTGCGGCAGGGGTTGCTGGCACACTCATTGATGTCCTCCTCACAGAAGGCGCCCTGGAAGCCGGGCAGGCAGTCGCAGAAGGCCGTGTTGACACCGTCTGTACAGGAGCCACCGTTGTGACATGGGTCTGGGAGGGGACAAGAGGGTGGGCCTGAGCAGGTGGGCACCAACCCACACTACTGGGGGACGAGGCTGGAAGGCTGCGTGGCTGGGCCTTGGTGCTGCCCGTGAGCTACTCTGGTGACAGTGTCCTGCTGGGGCACCCTGTTGGCTTCAGGACACGTCATGCCTTCTCTCATGCCTGGGGTCTGCACTCTCCACATGCTCCCAACCCTATTGTGGGCGACAACGTTGCAGGCTTAACGGCCCAACAGCCCAATCAAGAGTCGAGTGGCAGTTCTTGCCCCTGCATACTGGGTGACGCCGGGCAAGACCCTCAGCCTCTCCCAACTTCAGCTTTCTGTGAACCAGGGCTGGGAGGCCTGAGGGTTCTGGCCCTCAATGGGAACCGACCTGGAGCACAGGCCAGGCAACACCGCACCCCCTCTGGCTCACACAGAGCTGCGGGAGCAGTGAGGGTGCCTCTGCCCTGACACCCAGCTTGGCCAGTTGTAGAAGGTGGCAGCCCCTCCACAGCCTACCCCCAACGCCTGCCTGGGCTCTCTCCTGGCCATTCTCGGGGGGACCACACTGAGGGTTTGGCCTCTCTGGGCACCCCCCGCACAGACCCTGCTTGGTGCCCACCGGGGAAGCGGAGGCCTGAGAGAGCTCAGAGGTGCCGGAGCCGCCGGCCACTCACTGGGCTGGCAGTCGTCGAGGTCAGCCTCACAGTGGTGTCCAGTGTAGCCCGCCTGGCAGTGGCAGTGGTAGCCGCCGTTGGTGTTCTGGCAGGACGCACCATGCTGGCACGGGCTCTTCACACACTCGTTGACGTCGATCTCACAGGTCTGTCCTGCGGGGGGAGGGGCCGCTCAGGCACCTGCAGCCTCCACCTTCTGGGCCTGAGCCCAGGCTGGCTGTCCACCCACCATGCCTCTCCCGGGACCCCTGGGAGCCAGCCTCCTTGGCACCAGGACCACCCTCCGTCCCCTAATCTGGAGTCAAGAAGATTACAGAAGCTCTGAAGGGTGCAAAGAGGGCTCTGTGGTCTGATTCTAGGGATTCCCTGACAAGCGGCACCTCACCACCCACTTGCTCACCTCCCAAGGCGTGGAGCTCGCTCCCTCCTGCCTGTTCTGCCCTCCCATGCCCCTGCCTCCCAGGATCAGGCCGGCCTCACCTTGCCAGCCAGTGGGGCAGATGCAGGAGAAGCTCTCATAGTCCTCAGACTCCCTACACTCCCCACTGTTTCTGCAGGGGCTGGGAGCACACGGGGCCAAGACCGCCTCACATGTGGCTCCTACAGGAGAGAGAGAGATACATTATGAGACCCAGGGAGTTTCGCCCGAGGGAACTCCCGAGTAAAAGCCATCCCGGCCACTGCCGCTGTCCCTGGCCATCTTCACATGCACCGGGACCCTATGAGGGCTCCAGGCTGAGCCAGCACCTCGGCCCGAGGGATGAGTGAGCGGAACACAGATGGGGACACGGAAGACAAACCAGACAAGGGCCTCCCTCTGCCTTGCTCCCCTGTGGGCAGTGGGCCATCGCCTGGGGGACTCCACACCAGCCCGGCCCCCGCCGGCCCCCTCTCATCTCCAGGTGATGAAGAGCCCAGGCCCCGCCTGGGCCCAACACAGACGTCTAGCGCACACACGTTGCGACGGAGGGGGAGGGGCAGGCTCAGGGACCCTCCACTTTGAGCAGGCCTATGCCAGCCTCAGCCCCCGGCACACCTACATGTCGGGCATGAGGACCTCTGGGATGACACAGAGCGCCCAAAAAGCCCGTGTGGGAACTGTGAGCGCACTGGGCGGCTTTTTCCCTGTGCAATCCAATGGCAGGTTTCCTGTTTACAGGCGTGGGGGCTGGACTCCTGGGGAAGGCGGAAGCGTTATCGTCCTCGTCTCATATTATCTCCCCACCCCCCCCACCGCCCCCCCCACCCCCCACCTGCTGCTGCAACTTCCCAGGGCCTTGCTTCCTATCGGTTTCCACGGTGACCTGGGCAGGCGGGAACTCCGCCAGGGCTTCCGACAATTGTACAAAGGGAAGCAGGAAGCAGCAAGCAGGAAGCGCCTGGGCAAAGGCTGCTCCTCCCGCCAGGCTGACGGTGCGCCGGCCTCTGAGGGAGTGTCCTCCCAGACACAGGAGAGAAAAGCCAGGTCCCCGACTTTTGTCAAAGAAAACACCACCCTGCCCCCAACCACTTGATGTCATGGGAACCACAGGCGTAGGCCCCCACTGGGGCCACCCTGCCGAGAGGCAGCACCCTCTGCCCAATCCCAGGGGAGCCCCAGGTCTGAGTGGCTGTGGACTTTTATCTGTCTTTTCTACAGAGGAGCCATTTCCTGCAATTCCCTTGGCCAGGCGACCGCAGGGGCTGGGGCGGGAGGGTGTGGGGGGGAACACCCCGCCTCTGCTCAGCCCCACAGAGGGCTCCTTGTTCCCCACACACAAAGAGGGCCTGAGTCAATGGAATCCCTCAGGCCTGGGTGACAGTCGGGGCAGTGGGGAACAGCCCACCCCCCAGAGGTCCCCAGCAGAGTGGACGCTGGGAGCCACGAAGGCAACTGCCCAGTGTCCACCTCCTGCCTCCCGTGGGCTTGCCAGATAAAATATCTGGAGATGCTTCTACAAAAACCTTCTTCCAAGCACTGTATGTGTTTGCTAACCTGGGAACCCAAGCCCAGGCAGGGCCCAAACACTGGAGAAGCTGAAGGCTCCCAGCAGGGAAAAGAACCTCCTGAACTGTCTGGGCAACAGCCAGCCCCCAAGAGCCACACGCACCTGTGTAGGGCAGCAAGCAGTTGCACCTGTACCCAGCAACGCCATCGATGCATGTGCCCTGGTTCAGACATGGGTTGGACGCACACTCGTTGATGTTGGTCTGGCAGTTGGGGCCTAGACAGACAGTAGTTGGCATGTCTAGCACCCCGGGAACTAAGCCTGCTCCCAACCCCAGCTCCTCCCCGCCTCCTGGAAGAGGATGCCCAGGCCTGCACCGGGGGCCCACGGCTCCTTGTCACAGGCAGCAGGGCCTATCACAGGAAGGAGATGCCACGGATTGGGTCAGCCGGACCCGAGTCCTGTCCCTGGGCCTTGAGCTCTCAAGGGGCTGGACCTTGCCATCCCTCGGTAGGCTCACCCTGCAGGGAGACACACCCCGGGGCCCACTCACCACTGAAGCCTTCTCGGCATGTGCACACGTAGCCGCTGGTCATGTCTCTGCAGGTGCCACCGTTAACACAAGGGTTCGACTCACACTCATTGTTGTTGACATCACAGTTTGCTCCACTCCATCCAGGGTCACAGTCACACTTGTACCTGGAAGGGAGACCACGCTGCAGGTCAGGCATGGCCCGAGCAGCATGGCCTGGGCACTCCTGGCTCTGCACCGTGCCATGGTCTGATGGAAGTGTCTGTCCATTTGCACCCTCAGGGGCATCTGAAGTGGGGAAACAGTGCTGACCTTGCCCAAGACTGTGGCAAGAGTTCAGTTCCACGTGATTTGAGACAGTGCCCAGTATAGGGCAGTGGGGCATTAGCAATGCAGGGTCCAGAGCCAGAGGCCTCCACTGCTCACTTACTTCAAAGCCCTGGACAGAGAACTGACCCTCTGCAAAATGAGGGCAAGGAGGTCCCTGCTGGTTTAAACAGCCTCATCCTGGCAGAGAACAGCCAGGCACATCACAGGTGTCTCGAATGTACACTGCAGGGACCATGCAAGGCCTGTGTCCTGAACTGACAGTGTAGAACACGGGGACATGCAATCTCAGCTGCTGGAGGGCCCACAGGCCTGTCCCACACCCTGGCCAGGTGGCTCCCTGGCCACTCTCCCAGCGGCAGAGCTTCTAAGGGTTCAGCACTTAGACTGAGCAGTGGACCTGCTGGGCGCCTGCCAGCCCCTTACCCATTGAGGCTATCCCGGCAGGTCCCGTGAATGCAGGGGTTGCTGTTGCACTCGTTGACCTCAGACAGGCACGTGGGGTCATGGTAGCCATCAGGGCAGCGGCAGGTGAAGCCATTGACACCGTCCTCACAGGTGCCCCCGTTGTGGCAGGGGCTGTCTGCACACTCGTCAATGTCAATGTTGCATATGCTCCCTATGGGCATTGGGGGCTGCTCAGGGCCAGTGCCCAGGGCCAGTGCCCAGGGCCAGACCCTGTGAGTGCCAGGGGTCACGGGTGGGCAGCTTCTAACTTGTCCGAGCCTGTTTCCCCATCTGTTAAACCCTCCCACTTGGGTCCTTCTGAGGTGCCATCAACTGCCATCTATGTGTCCCACGTGCCTCAGAACCGTAGTGTCAGCCAGATCCCATGCTGACACACACTCGATGACGGTGCCCTCCCAAAGGCCCCAGGGCTGCTGCTGTTCCCAGCTGGGAAGAATCCAAAGCCCGGAGGGGACAAAGGTGAGCAGCAGAGGCAAGAGGCACATTGAAGCCCAGCCTCATGACTTGTGAGGCCACTGTTCCCAACAGGGCCCAGACCAGCTCCGACTAGGGACAAGAGGCGCATGGGGGTCCATCCTGGTGCTGGCCAGAGCCCCTGCCTTGCTTGCCACAATCTTCAGTAGACCACAGACGACCCAGGTGGCCAGCTGACGGCTGGGTCCTTGGGAGCCCTGGGATAGTCAGTGACCTTGAACTTGGACCACAGTCTCACCAGCCCCTCCCCTGGGGGCCACTCACCTGTGTAGCCCGGCTCGCAGACACACTCGTAGCCGTCGATCTTGTCCACACAGGTGCCTGCCTCGCAGGGGCTGCTGGCGCAGTCATCCAGGTTGATCTCACAGTTGGGTCCTGAAAGGGGTAGTGATGGGGGTCAGCTCCCAGCCCCACCCTGCCCATCCACCAGCCGCCAGCCTAACCAGCCACCTGTGGTCCCCTTGAGGCAGAAACAGAGGTAGGAGTTGTCACGGTCCTGGCAGGTGCCGCCGTGTCGGCAGGGCTGGCTATAGCACTCATTGACGTTGGTCTCACAGTGATGGCCTGTGTAGCCCGGCCGACAGAGGCAGGTGAAGGTGGCGACGCCGTCCTTGCATGAGCCATAGTGACAGGGGTCAGGGTCACACTCATCTATGTCCACTTCGCAGTGGGTCCCTGTGTATCCTGGAGCGTGGGGAGGCAGACACAGGGGTCTCAGGGCCCACCTAGCCTCACAAATCTCCCTGCAGACCAGGGTCACACGTGCCTCCCCACCTGGGTGATGTGTCTCTTATTGTGCAGCATCCCCATCCCGCCCAGTATCAGAACTGCACCATGTTCTCGGCTGCTGGACTAGATTGTCAAGGACTGAAGTGTTCCCAGGTTCCAGCCACCTTCCTGCCACTGCTTAGCCCCGAGAGTCCCCACGGTGCCCCCACCACGCCAGCCCGCACCTTCCGCACACACGCAGACGTAGGCGTTGGGCCCGTCTAGGCACTTGGCCCCATTCCTACAGGGCGTGCTCGCACACTCGTCCACATCGTACTGACACAGGTGCCCGGTGAAGCCTGCAGCCGGGGAAGGGTGGTCACATGTAGCAGCACTGCAGTCCCTCAGTGACCCCACTAGACCTGAGCTGGGGGCCTGGTTTGGGCTCCAGTGCACCCTCCAAGTCTCACCTCAGTCTGCTCCTATATCTCTGAGTGAGCTCCTTCTGGGTCACTGCTCGGGGCTGCACCCCTCAGTTCGCAGAAGGGCCTTCCCAAAGACCTCCTCCCACGGCGCCACAGGGTGGGGGCAGGAAGGGCAGGGCTAGCAGCCCCCTTCTACTTTTAGGTCCCCTCTAGGCCCTGTGGGGGCTGGGGACATACTGTGGGTCCCCAGCACCCCTCACCCAGAAGGAGGGCCCCTGTGCCTGGGCTTCCCCTCGCCCTGGCTGACCTCACCCTGACAGCCTGGCCTGCCTTTAGGGGAGTCTGAAAATACCCCACCTGCTCACGAGGTGAAATCCTCACTCTCCCAGCTGTGCCATCCCACCACCAGCCCAGGACCCAGCAGGAGAGTGGGGCTCACCTGTAGGACACTCGCACTGGAACTCGTTGATCTTGTCCAGGCAGCGGCCACCGTGCAGGCAGGGGCTGCTGGCACACTCGTCCGTGTTGACCTCACAGTGCACGCCCTCGTAGCCTGTGGGGGTGGGCAGTGAGGGGCGAGGATAGCCTCAGGCCCCAGGACAGCCCACGGGGCACACACCTGGACCCTGCAGCCCCGGCCTAGCACCCCTGGCTGGTGCACCTGCCCAGCTCTGGCCCTGTGCTCTGCTGGGCCCGGCCTCAGTTTCCCCATATACCCTAGGCAGCCACAGCCTCAGCAGGTGTGGAGGCTGCCCTGCCTAGACTTGGTCCCCAACCCTGCTCCCCAGCAGCACCTGCGGGAAGGGGGTGTGTACCCGGCATGCAGATGCACTGGAACTCCCCGATCTGGTCCAAGCAGGTGGCGTCGTTCTGACATGGGTTGGACACGCACTCATTGACATCGATCTCACAGCGGGGGCCCGTATAGCCCTGCAGACACTGGCACTCGAAAGACCCCAGCGTGTTGAGGCACTTGCCTGCGTGCTCACAGGGGTTGGCGCCTGGTGGGGAGCGTGGGTGAGGGTGGCTCCAGGCCCCCAGCCTCTATAAAGTCCCTGAGTGCGCTGCCTGCCCCGGACTGGAGTCCTCTAGGGCAGGGTCACGCTCCCCACACATAGGCTGGGCACCATCTCCAACAGATTCTGGGGGCCCACCTCAGCCCCCCACCCTGCTGCATCCCCACATCTGCCCCTACCCAGTGAGCACTCATCCACATCCTGGCTGCAGGCTGGGCCCGTGTACCCTGAGGGGCAGGTACAGATGGCCTTGCCGTTGACAGGGTTGGTGTCACAGTTGGAGCCCTCATTGCAGGGGTTGCTGATGCAAGCATCGTTGAGGTGGCATAGCAGGCCTGGACAGAGGGCAGTGCTCAGTGGGCACTGCCCTCCTGGGCCTGGTGAGCCACCCTCAGCTGCGGGCCTCCCCCAGCTCAACCCTGGGAGAAGCCTCTCCCAGGACCCCACCGAGTATCCCGGTAGATTTACCACCCCCAGGCCCTGAAGGCCTTGAAGGCAGGTATCCTGGCCCCTCCTTAGTACAGAAAGGCCCTCTGGGGTCACTTGGGGCGCCAAAGAGCCTGCAGCCTATGTCTGAGCAAGGTCATGCAGGTCAGCCTGGCCCCCCTCCGCACTGGAGCCCCTGGGCCAGTCACCTGTGCGGCCATGGGGACACTCGCAATAGAAGGAGGCCACGCGGTCATGGCAGGTGGCGCCGAGGAAGCAGGCAGCGCTGGCACAGTCGTCGATGTTCTCGCTGCAATCCTCCCCAGTCCAGCCGTTGACACACACGCAGTTGTAGCTGCCGTGGGTGTTATGGCAGGTCCCGCCATTCTGGCAGGCATTGGGCATGAGCTGGCACTCGTCCACATCTTCTGTGCAGTACTGACCTATGAGGAAAATGGAACTGTCAACCCCAGGCAGCCCCCTGACCCTAAGCCCCTTGTTGCCCAAGCAATGCCACCCTTTCCAGGAAGCCCCCCTGGGCTGACTCCTCATCCACTGGCAGCTCAAAACACTCCTTCCTCTGCACACCCAGCACCAGGGGCTCTACTTTTGTCTCCTGCTGTGGACACAGTTGTGTAGGGCACACCTTCAGTCCTCACTGCCCCCAGAAAGTGAGCCCCGTGATGGCAGGGCCTAGCCTTTGTCTGTCTGTCCAATTATCCCTGTTAGCTGAACAGCCTCGGGCTGAATGATGTGGGGAAGACTTCAGCCTGGCTCAAAGTGGGGACCGGTGTGCTGGGCACAGGGGCTGCCTGGGGTCAGGTTGCAACAGCCCAGAGATCAGCTGACTCCCTTAGATCCTGGCCATGGGCCACCCAGCATGTCGTCCTCGGTCAGCCTGGCATCCTGACCTGGGATGGGGTCTCACACCCAACTCTGTGGGTGTGCAGCTTAGTTAAGTGGGGGTGCTCCCTGGCCGATGTGGCCAGGTACATGCCTGTCCACTCCGGCGGGCATCGGCAGTTGTAGGTATTCACACCATCCACACAGGCGCCCCCATTCTTGCAGTTGTTTCCTGGACAGTCGTCAATATTTTCTTCGCAGTTCTGGCCTGTGAAGCCTGCAGCAGGAGCCGGGAGCGGGTCAGCCTCTGTTCTCAGAGCTGAGTCCATCCAAGCCACACGGGGTCTGGCCCTCGCTGCACCCCAGACCCCTGCTCTGGACACACAAGCTTGCCCTTTACAGCCCTGCTCTGGGATGACCCCACCTTGGTGTCCCTGGGGCCTGAGCCTGTCACCCTGATCTACCCTTGTAACCAGGGCACACTCTGGTGCTCACAGAGACATGCACACTCTGAATGATAGTTTTATAAAGAGCTAGCAGAGCAGACAGACTCAGGAAAACAAGGTCCAGAAAGGCTCTGCTGCTCTGACTCCCAGAGGCTCCTATGAGTGGATGCTGCCCATAGGCTGGGGCTTTCAGCAGCACCCAGGGCGGCAGTCACAGATACCCCCTCTCAGAGGTGCTGACACTGGGGCTTGGGAGGCGTCCAAGCCAGGAAATGGGAGATGTGGGACCCAGGAAGGCCTGGAGGGGTGGGCAGGAGGTGGTGGGCCCTCCCCATGGCCCCACTGGTGGTACAGAACCATAGCCCTCGGCCTCCCAGGGACAGCGCTTCAGGACTCATCTCTGCCAGAGGCTGAGAACGCCTCCTCCCCTAAGCCCAGGGCTGGTCCCTGAGGCGTGGCTCCCACAGCAAGGCCTCTACACGGCCAGTTAGCTATTAATCCATTCAACTCCCACTGGTTCAATGATCAACCCAGAAAGGCGCGTCCGGCAACAGCCAAACCTGTAGCCAGTTACTAATTAATGCCGCTCAGGATGCCTGTGAGCCTCTCCTGCCCTCGGAGAACCCTCAGCCTACCGGCCCCAATGGGGCAGAGACCACAGCAGGAACAGGACCGTGCGGACTGCACAGAGGTTTGGGGGTGCACCCCAAGTTGGAGCCCGGAACCCGGTTCCCATCCCTGTTTCTGATGTGTCAGGACCCTGTGCCTCGGAGAGGGTGCTGGGCTGGGCCTGCAGCCTGGGGCCGCCCTATGCATGCTGCAGGGCACCTCTGGAGGGAGGATAGCAAGGGCCCCTCTCGGCTGACCCCTCTGCTGCATGGCTGCAGCCCTAACCCTGGCCCTGCCAAACAGGCCAGATCCCAGCAAACTCCCAGAGCGCCCAGCGTCTCACAGAGTCCAGGGCTCTGTTACAACTTCGGCTCCCAGTGACTCTTCAGGCATGTTTCCCAGGGAGTTCCTGACCCCTCCAAGGGGAGTTGAGGGCCCCTCCGGGGACCTGGGTACAGGGGCTGCCTAGGAGAATCTAGGTCAGGTCTGGGTGGTCCCCAGCCCAAGGAGTTTGGGCAGGTGCCCTGGGTAATCACCTCTCTCATTTCCCCCATCCAGAAAGGGTCAGACCCTTTGCCATCTCGGCCTCAGAGACTGGCCCACTTGCGGGTAAGTGGACTCCACTGGCCTTTCCTCACCCTGCCCCAAGTACCCTAAGCTGTCCCCTGTCCAAGTGGTGGCTCTGAGAGGGCCCAGGGCCCAAAGTATTCCAGCTGCTATAGCCCAATGGTGGGTCCTTCCCTGCCTGAACTGCCCAAGGTGCATTAGGCCACTCCACCCATGTTGCTCACACCCACCTGCCCTGGCCTGCAAGAGCTTGAGCCCTCACCCTGTGTGACTGAACATTAGGTCACACAGCTACCAGAAAGGTGTCTGAACCCAGAGCCCGGAGGCCTGCCACACACAAGGGCTCTGCCTTCCCGCCCTCCCAAGGGCCAAGCCATCAGGAGTGCCGGGGAGGGTGGAGAGAGGAGCCACTTGTCCCCACCCCAAGTCCACGCAGTGACTAATGCATGCGGCCAGTGTCTATACACAGAGGTGGCCAGGCCAGCTTGGCAGATGGGGCAGGGATCACACGTCCCCTTTGCAGGGCAGCCCTGGGGCAGCAGAGGGGGTGGGGTAGCCCACGTCCTGAGCCATCCAGGTCCTGTGTGCCCCCCAGCACCCACCCCTGCCTGAATGCCTACCCCTTCCTGCCGACCCACCAGGTGTACAACTGACAGCCTGGGTGTTCTCAAACCTCAAAAATGGACTAAAGTAAGAGCCATAGCAGAAAGATGGGTACACAGAAGAGGGTTGGAGCAGGAACCACTGGAGCATGGGGGCTGCCTACACCCTCCTCTCCCAGGGGAGACAAGGAGAGCCTGTACAGACGGCCACCACTGACCCACGCCCCAACCCAGCTCCCCTAGAGGCAAAGGGAAGCTGAGTAGCGCAAGCCAGGGAGCTCCTGGGACTGGCACACGGTGTCTAGGAGACTGCAAGGATGAGGGGTGCTCTTCCGCAGGCTCCCTCTGCTGCCCCAGGAGGCTGAGAGCAGGGCAAGGTAACCCAGGGGGCAGGACAGGGGTATGGGGATGTCTGGGGAGGGCACTCTTGTCACAGAGAGGCAGCAGAGGGAAGGTGCACTGGGGGTCACGGTCCAGCTACTCAGATCATGGCAGACCCCACCCCTGGGCAGAAGTGGGCCAGTGGGGGCCTAGGGCAGTGCTGTGGCAGGTGTCAGGGTGGTTGATGGGTGGCTCCTGGCCTGGCACCTGCACCCTGTGCAGTTTCCCCCTAATGGGCCCCCCTATTCCAGCAGGGCCCCCCCAATTCCCCCTGTTCTATAGAACCTGCTGGCCACCCCTTCCCGTTCCTCCATCTGGGTCCTCCCTGGGCTCCCACCAGGAACCCCATTCCCCCCTTCGGGCCAGGCGGTGGCGGTGGGGGTGCTCACAGAGGCCTGGGTATGTCTACATGGAGGTGGGTATGGCAAGCAGCCCTACCTGGCAGGCAGGCACACTCATGGGTGACATCCCCCGTGGGGCGGCAGGTGCCCCCGTTCTGGCAAGGCGAGGGGCTGCAGGGCACATAGGGCAGTTCGCAGTTGGGGCCAGTGTGGGTGGTGCGGCAGGCGCAACGGTAGGAGCCAACCTCGTTGTGGCAGGTGCCCCCATGGCGGCAGAGCCCGGGGTTCTGGCTGCACTCGTTGACATCCTGCCTGCAGGTGGGGCCGTGGAAGGTGGCCGGGCAATGGCAAATGTACGAGGCCTCGAAGGGTAGGCACTGGCCACCATTGGCACAGGGGTTGGAGGCACATGGGTCGGCCTGCTGACACGACTTCCCTGAGGGACGAGGGGGTAAGAGGGTCATTCTGGCCTCCTGGTCCCCATAGACAGGGCCTTCCCAGAGGCCAGGGGCAGCCTGGGTACCTCAGAAGGACCAGCCTGAGAGCCTTAGAACCCAATGCAAGACATGGTCATATTTCTGCAGATGAGGGGCCAGAGGTCCCAAGAGGCCAAGTGACCACCCATGGCCACACACACAGTAACAGAAGCAGGTGGTCTTCAGGTCAAGCCCAACATGTCTTCTCCCAGAGCCCATGACCTTCAGACTTTGCTGATGGGACAGGGCACAGATGGACACTCAGTGCCCTTTCTCACAGAGCCTGGTGCTGTGAGGGTTTGAGGCCCTGGGGCCTGCCGGGTGGAGGCCTGGGCGCTGTCAGGATCACAAACCCTATCCCCTCAGTGCAGACATGGCTCACGTGATGGATGGTGCAGTCTGGCTATTCCCACCCCTTGGGCTGAGGGTCCCCCGATGGTCCTAAGGGAAAGCCTAACCTGGCCACCCTAGACCCTCACCTGACCAGCCTGGAGGGCAGCGACACTTGTACTCCTTGAGCGTGACCAGGTCACAGGTGCCCCCGTTGCGGCAGGGGTTGGTGAGGCAGGCATTGTCCAGGGGTGTCAGGCAGAGCGGCCCGGAGAAGCCCAGGAGGCAGCTGCAGGTGTAGTCTGCCACGCCACTACGGTCCACCACGTGGCAGGTCCCAGCATTCTTGCAGGGGGAGCTGAGGCATGGGCTGGGGTCCTGGCATCGCAGGCCCACAAAGGCCACATTGCAGCTGTTGGCAGACATGCCAGGGCAGTCAGTTCCTACCCTCTCCCAACCACACCCAGCCACAGCTGCCCCTAAGCTCTGAGCAGTGAGCATAGCGGTGCAGGCTTCCAAGCCAAGGCCTGATGACCACTTTGTAGGCAGGGACTTCTCTAGGGGTGACAGAGCCTCTGCAGCGAGACAAAAACTAGTTAACTTCGTGTTAAGTGAATTTCACCTCAATAAAACAGCAAAAGGAGAATGATGGGGCAGCGCCTGTGGCTCAGTGGGTAGGACGCCGGCCCCATATACTCTGTGAGAACACAGTCAAATTTTATAAAGAACAGAATCAGCAGGGTGGCAGGTTCTAACCCGGCCCCTGACAAACTACAACAAAAAATAGCCGGTCACTGTGGTGGGCGCCTGTGGTCTCAGCTATTCAGGAGGCTGAGGCAAGAGAATCACCTAAGCCCTAGAGTTGGAGGTTGCTGTGAGTTGTGACGCCACGACACTCTACCGAGGGCGACAAACTAAGACTCTGTCTCTAAAAAGAGAGAAAAAAAAAGATGGTTAGTTGGGAGACCAGGCAGGAGGCCAGAGACAGGGTTGCGCAGTCAGAGCTGTGTGTTAAGCCTCTTGCTTTGAGGCTGGTCTGCGTCTTTTTCCAGCTGCCCTACAGCGAATACCCACTGGGTAGCAGCAGGGTTCGTTGCTTCGTCAACCTCCAACCTCAGTACACAGCAGCCTGGGAAGTGTGGCCAACTGCCGCTCCCCACCCCCCACCCCATGGCTCTCTGGGCATTTTACACCCAGGGACTGCCTGGGGCTGGTGAGCATCCTTCCCTGCCCACACTCAGCCTCCCCCTTTGGTATTAAATCTTCCTAACACTCCACCAGGCAGTCTCTCCAAGCATCAGAACCTGTCACAGCCAGCAGGAACACACAGCCCAGGCTCACTCAGAGCCTGACCAGCCAGGAAAGGCCTCCTGCCCTGCTCCAGGCTTGGAACCACCTGTTCCTTGCAGGGACAGGCGCCATGTCTACCACCCCCGCCCCCACAAGCCACCTCAACCACCTGTTGCAGCCATAAATCGCACACTCCCATCACCTCCCATCCCAAGGAGAGTCTGGGACCAAGCAGGCATTGCTCTTCCCGGTGAAGCCACCAAGGTGGAACGTGCCAGGCCGCCCCACCCCCACAGCCCAGGCACGGGCGGACCAAGGGGGACTCTACCAAATTGCCCTGTTTTCTAGGGCCCAACTGGGGTGGGGGCTGTCCTAGGACCAGCACCTGAGGCCAGACCCCCAACCACAACAGCCTGCTTGGCTCCCACTTCCTCCTGTCCTGCCTACCAGCTTATTCCCACCTCAGCGTCTAAAACCAAACCTACGTGTGACAGGGTGGCCCTGCCCCACAGGGGCTGGGGAGGCAGTCTGGGGCCTGTTCCCCCTTCCCAGAGGCCCGGAAGGCATCTGTCTTCTCTGAAGGCTTTTATCTGTGACCATGGCTTGGGTAGGGAGGACACAAAATGGCCACTCAGCTGACCATCTGTTGCCAGAAGCCAAAAGTCCCAAACCAATTGGCTTAAAGAAAACAAATCATACCCCAGAGGGGGTCTGGGAGTTAACTCAGGCCTTAGCTGTGGCTCTGGCCCAGGAAGGAGGGGGTGGGGACAGCTGGCTCCTCCCAGGGCGGGCACAGTCCTGGAGGAAGGCCTCCCACATGGCCAGCAGCTATGGCAGCTTCCACACCAACCAGCCTTTCTGGGCACCATGGCTCCTGCAAGGCCATACTCAGACTCTAGGGAAGGCAGAGCTAGCCCCCACCACAGGTGGGGCCGGTTCCAGGCTGGCCGGATCTCTGCAGCCTGAGCCACCACTGGGACTTCGCAGAACCCTGTGGGCTGGGTTGGGCCATGGCCACAAAAGCAGTGCCCTGCCCACCCAATCAATGCCCCATTGTGAGGCAGAGGTTGGCCACGGCTCCACTTGGAGAAAAGGCCCTTTTTGCTTTCCCAGCCACTGACGAAGTCAGCAGTTGTGTGGGTGCGGGACAAAAAGAAGATGCTCGATCAAAGCCAGGTCTAAAGTGGCCGTCCGTGCCTCAGGCACACTCTCTGAGTGCCCCTGATGCCAGCAGAACAAGGCTCCAAGAGGTGCAGAGACACCTGAGCGGGCAAGATGGGCCCACCCCATGGCACTGGGGAACCCCGCACACACTGCCCAGTGTCCCCTCACCTTGTAGGCCCTGGCCCTGCAGCAATCCCCTGCTCCAGTGTCTGCCCTAGGTGACAGACGCTGGAATCCCCAATTGGACCAGAAGTGCCTGCTCAAACGCACAGCCCACTCCTCTCCCCAGTGAGGGGCCCATGGCAGAATCAACTGGACAGACACGTCCCAGCTAACGAGGCAGTCCTGTGCTGGGCTGGCAAGAGGGAAAACACGCCCAGACTCAGGCAGCGGCAGCTAGAGCAAAGGGCGCTGGAGCAGGCGCTAGAGCAGGTGCTGGCCGCTGTGGCAGCTGCTCCCGGCGGGCGGGGCAGGAGTCCCAGCGCTCCCCGTGCGGGAATGCCTGGCTGAGAGGATGCATTGTCCTCTACACCCCCACCCTGGGCTCTAGAACACCACAGTAAAGGCATGCTGCCTGAGGGCCTGTTGCAGGGCCACGAGGGGCCCCTGGAGGTGCTTCTGGAGGAGGCACCAGCTGTTGGAGAAGCAGAGCCCGAGTGGAATGAGGCTCCAAGCCAGGGGTGGAGGTGTGGGCAAGGAGGCCCAGCTCTGGGCGGCTCTCACCGACCTGGCCACAGCTGAAGTACCTGGGAACAGCCACCTGTTATCTCCTCTCTATACAGCACCTAGACGTCCCTGGGAAGGAAGGAGGGACCTCAAGGCTGCACTTTGGTGAACCCAGGACAGCCTCCTCAACACCTGTCTCAGCAGGTGGGCAACAGCACCAGGGATGGGCAATAGGGCCTGGCTAAGGAGGTCGCACCCAACAGCTGCCTGGCCCCACAGGCCAGGGCTTCTTAGAGTGGCTGACACAACCCCTGCTAACCCTGCATCACCACTTGCCAAGGGCAGGTGGGAAGACCCTTCCAGGGCTAAAAACAGGCCTTCTTCCAAGGTGCAGGTACGAACCTCCACCTTGATGAGAACTGCCCAATCTGCCACTGCCCACTCAGGACCTCCTCGCGAGGACCTAGCCCTTAGCAGGGGTGTACTCCACAGGCTCCCTCTCCTTATGTCTCTCCTAAGGCCACCTGGGCACCTGTCCAGTCCTGGCTGGTGGCAGGTGAGTGGGGGCTGGGCAGACCCCCATGACTCCCACAGACCAAATGGCTCCCACGCCTGCCACTCCCCTCCACAGCCCCACCATCCCTCTGGCTTTGTCCTCACTTCAGTATCTCTGCTATGGGCGGGGCAGGGGGAGCTTCTCTGCCAGCCTCTCCATAGAAATGCGACTCCACAAAGCATCCGGAGGCAGATGTTGCCTCAACCTTTCACCCAGGACTAATTCTAAATTGTGCTATTTTCCTTTCTAAGCTAAGCGGCCATCTGCCACTCCCAGGGGACAGATGATAGCTCTCTCCACCCCAAAATGAAGAGGGGGGAAGGGACCAAGTGGGAGCTTATTTAGTTCCTGCCCTCCAGGAGTTTATGGTCAAGTGGGATGAGCCACAGAGTATGTGTGGGAGGCTGAGAGAGTAGGGTGGGAATCAGCAGATCCAAGCCAGTGGGGGTTGGCAGGAGGAACCAGACATGCTGGGAGAGGCTTCCTGGGGGCAGTGGGGAACTCAAGTGTGCAGGGGTTGGGGAGACTCAGGAGTGCAGGGGTACTGGGGAACCCGAATGTGCAGGGGTGGTGGTGGGGACTCTGTTGTGCAGGAGCAGTGGGGTGATTTGGGTGTGCAGGGGCGGTGGGGTGACTTGGGTATGCAGGGGCGGTGGGGAGACTTGGGGGTACAGGGGCGGTGGGGAAACTTGGGTGTGCAGGGGCGGTGAGGTGACTTGGGTGTGCAGGGGCAGTGGGGTGACTTGGGTGTGCAGGGTCGGTAGGGGGACTTGGGTGTGCATGGGCAGTGGGGTGACTTGGGTGTGCAGGGGCGGTAGGGGGACTTGGGTGTGCAGGGACAGTGGGGTGACTTAGGTTTGCAGAGGCAGTGGGTGACTTGGGTGTGCAGAGGCAGTGGGGGGAATTGGGTGTGCAGGAGCAATGGGGTGACTAGGGTGTGCAGGGGTAGTGGGGTGACGGGTGTGCAGGGGCAGTGGGGGGACTTCAGTGTGCTGGGCGGTAGGGGGACTTGGGTGTGCAGGGTCCATGGGGACTTTCAGTCCCAGTCCCCAGATGGCAGTGCTAGGGGTTCCACGTGCCCCCCCACCATGTTCAGCCTGCCTAGACAGCCTCTCTCGCCTGCCCTAAGGGCTCCTGTTCTGTCTGTTCCAGCCCAAGAGGTGTCTGTCAGGGCAGCCCCTCCCAGAGCCCCATGCTGCTCACTTAAAACCTAGTCACATGGGCTGCCTCCCCCCAAACCACTGACAACAGCCCCCAACCAGGGTGGCCACGCCACCCAGGCAGCCTCCATGCTGGTTTTGGAGAGAATAGCACCCCCCCGCCCAGTGAAAGGGGGAAGGGGGTGGCCAGGACTGACAGAATGGAGGTGGGACCAGACCCCAGGTTGTGGTGGCCCCCCTTGGGCCTTAGGTCAACAGGCCAACTCCATCCCTGGGGGCTTCTGACAGTGGGGGGATTCTAGGACCTCAGCCCCTCCCCTGTGCAGAGGCCAGTCCAGGTCCCCTAGATCCCAATGGGTAACAACTGCCTCCCAAGAGGTGGCAGCTGCCAGGAAACAAGGTGTCCACACAGGCTGGGAAGGGGCTCTCAGGTCCCTCCCTATGGGAACAGCCAGAGCAGCTCAGCCCTGGGTGACAAAGCCCTGGGAGAAACACAAGAACCTCTCCTCACTGCACGTGACCTCCCCAAAGCCCCTGGGACAGAGGAACAGAGAGCAACCTACCAGGAGCTTTGTCCCAACGCCTGTCACCTGTAGAAGGACCAGCTAAACTTCCGCTCCTTTCCCACCTTGGATGGGAGAAGGCAGGGTCTGGAGCGGCTCAGGGTGGGGCTACTGGCTCCACCACCTGCGGTCCCACCTGCCCCAGGGAGCAACTACAGGCAAGGACAGGCCAGCATCTCTGGAGCTGTGGTGACCCCCGGCATGTGTGGCAGTTGGGTGGGGGCTGCTCCCAGGGTACTAGAGCCTCAGGAAGGAGGAGAGGGGTAGTCAGGGCTGCCAGGAGGTTGGGGTGGGAGGCACCCGGGCAGGTGAGCCACTTCTCAGACCAGTGACAGGGAGGAAACCCCACAGGGGGTGCAGCAGGGGCCCCTGGGTCTGAGCCGGGCGGTTGGGCTTTCCGGCCTGAACAGCTGTTCCCAGCACTCTCAGCTCTTTGTCTGCAAATCTTTTCCCCCAGTTGCATCCTTGGGTGGAAGGCGGAAGTCAGGAAAGGCTTCCTTCCCTGGCTCAGGGAGGGCCTTTGTGTGGAGGCGGGGAAGCAGGCGGCCGTCCTCCCAGGAAGCCACCTTTCCCACGGAGGCGAGGAGGCTCACGGTCCCCACCTCTGATGTGTGTGGGAAGTGGTGTCCTGTCTGAGGGGACAGAAAGGCCAGTGTAGGGTCAAGCAACTTCCTGGAGATGGTCCAGGTGGATAGGCAGTGGTGCCTCAAACTGACCCATGTGTCTGGTTAGACCCTCTCAATACCACCAGGGAATGGCCCAGCCAGCTCACAGCCACCTAGAAACCAGCAGTTACCAAAGCATCCCACAGGTTGTCAGACAGTGAAAAATGTTTGTTTGAGGCCCCCTTGCCCTACTGGGGGGATTTCCCATCTGGACCTCTCAGGAATGGAGCCCTGAGCTGCAGACAAACCTGGGTCTGTGGCCTGCCCGGGCTCACTTGGATGCCACCCACACCAGACTACCTCTAGGGACCCGGCAGACAAAGTTTGAGGGCCTATGCCTGCACCCCAGCGCAGACAGCCGACGTGCATCTCAGAGGCTCAGATACAGCGAAGGCAGTTAGCGAAGGCGCTGCTGATAGGGCTTGATCCCAAACTCATTGGTTAATAAGTCAGCAACCTCAGACTCAGCTGGACACCAGAGCCAAAAAGGATTCCTACAACTTCCCACCTCTGCTTGCTGAGCAGATGCCGTCTGGAGGTGGGAGGGGGCTGCCCAGTGGAGCACCTGTCCTCCAGCGCTGGGCCAGACTGCTGCCTTTCCTTCCTCAGAGGCACCTGGTTCCATGTTCAGCCATCCCTGTTAAGAACACTAGGATGGGGACAAGGACTTCCTATGTCTCTCTAGCACACACCAGTCCATGACTGAAGGACCTTAGCCCTCCTGGGCCACCAGTACATGACTCTTACAAGCATTACCTCACCACAGCCCTGGGGTGCATGGTAGGTTCTGCCTGAGCCACCTTTGTGGTACATGGCTCTCCTGCTATGGGTGGGGGAGAAGATGCTGAGCCGGCGGCATCCCTAAAGCAGAGGCTCTAGGGGCAGAAGAGGGATGTATATGTCCCCTCAGCCCCCAGCTGACCCACCCAACAGCCTGGATTTTGCCCCTGACCCCCTGATCTCCCCAGACCAGGAGGCCAGAACAGACAATGCCAGAGCCAGCAGCTCCACAGAAACACAGAAACCCAGGCAGCAGGGCAGTCTCCGGGGGGTGCCAGGGAAAGAGCCCCCAGCCGTGCACACCTCCTCTGGTTCCTGGCTCCCCTGCACCCTTCCATCAGGCAGGAGGAGAGGGACACCCGGTGCCACCTTCGCCCACAGTACCACATGGCCTCAGATGAAGCCCAGGCAGGGCTAAGGTCCTTCAGTCATGTGCACTCTGCACATTCCTGTGCCTACTCCTAGGAGCCCCCAACACCTTGGGTGCAGGACCAGTGGGCGGGCGCTGGGCTGCCTCCTGGCTCAGCTGCAGCCCAATGGAGGGCTTCAAGGATGGCCCCAAAGGTTGCCCTCACACCCCTTTCTCTTCAGCCGGACAATTCAGAGAGGAGCCTCCTCTAATGGGAGTAGCTGGCCCTGCCAGCCGCACCCCACTGGCCCCTCGCTGGCCTGCAGAAACCCTGTGCGCCAGTTGTCCATGAGGAGTCTTCACTCCGCCCCAGTCCCATCGCCAGCACTGAGTTCAGGTGCAGGGACACAGTGAGCTCTGGAAAGCAGATGTAGCCAAGAGGGCCCAGCCCCGGGGGAAGAGCCTGCAGTATCTTACCTTGGGGGATAACAGGGTGCCCTGGAACAGTGGGCACAGGTCTAGGAATGTCTGGGGGTGGCTTCCCTGTGGAGGAAGTGGGGGCCAAGCTGATCCCAGACTGTCTGCCTCTGAAGGGCACTAAATCTCCCGCACAACCTCCTTCCCCTATCCTGCACCACCTTGGTCAAGCTGCACACAAAAGTCCTTGTGCAAATCCCACATGACCTCACCCAGTCCTGTGGCTGGTCTGGTCTCTGGGGACCTTCTGGACAGCCCCACCAGGCATTCTGGCACAGAGAAGACAGAACTGAGCCATACCTGGAGAGGGCACGGGGTAGGCAGCAGACAGGACAGGCTATTACGTACTGCGGCCCTGTATGAATCTAAATAATCTCAAAATGAGACATGGAATTAAAAATAAAACAACAGACCAGCAGAGAGGGTGGCATCTTGCCCTGTCAGGGACACTTCATGTACCCCCAGGGAGGCTGGCCCCACCGTCTATGGATGAAGGCGAGCTCAGAGAGATGAAGGAGCAGCCCGAGGTCACATAGCCCACAAGATGGGAAGAAGCCAACCCTAAAGCCTGGGCTGCCCCCAGGCCTGCAGGAACAGAGTGCTCAATGGGAGTACAGTGGCAGGGGGGAAGTCCAGTGGGGGACAACCAGCTTGGATTGTCTGCAAGCTGGAGCAGGTGCTGCCCAGCCGGCCCCAGGCTGCCCCATCACTGCCTGGCCCAGGTATGCACATACCGCTCCTGGGCACCTGTGCTGTCGCCAATCTGAGACCCCACTACAGGGCCAATGCTGGGACATACAGCCCTGCCTGGCCTCCCCACCCGGATCTCCATCAGACAGGGGTGAGGCCACCTCTTTCTGACTACTAAGAGGAAGTAAAGCAGGGGCTGCCCCCGCTCTGTGTACAGGTGGGGAGTCAGAGGCCCAGAGGGCCCGCCCAGCAGTGCCTGTCCAGGCTCAGCATCAATTACTGAAAAGCATCAGGAAAAGCACACTTGGGCTCTGGCTGCCCCCCCCACCCCATCCCCCGCCAGGCCTCTCATTTCCAGTAACTGTCGTCTCTGCTCATCTACTGAAACCGAGAGGAACTTGTGGGAGGCAGGCCCAGCACCACGACAGGCACTGCTGCTCGGCACCAGTGGGTGGATCCTCCCAGCCCCCGCCACCCACCACCTTCCCAGGTACAGCAGATTGGAGAGGGCAGGGCAAGGCAGGGCAAGGCCTGAGGCTAGGGCTGGATAATGTGTGGACCAGGACTGGCCCCCATAATGGGCCAGGTAATTATACTCCTTCAAGAGGACGGGGTAAACAGAGGGGTGACATTCTAGGCCCAGAGCACCACCCTCCTTCATATGTGCCATAAAGGAGGCACTTGGTGGGGGAAACCCCGTTACAGGGAAAGTGACAGTGTACAGGCTTTGCCCTGGACTTGATCAGGCACGAGCCATCACTAGTCAAGCCGGGTGGACACCCACGGGTCTGGCTCTGACTCACGCCAGGTAACCTGTGCAGAATGAAGACGGCAGGAGGCCCAGAATACCACCTCAGTTTCTTTTTTTTTTTTTTTTGAGGCAGAGCCTCAAGCTGTCACCCTGGATAGAGTGCTGTGGCATCACAGCTCACAGCAACCTCCAATTCCTGGGCTCAAGCGAGTCTCCTGCCTCTGCCTCCCAAGTAGCTGAGACTACAGGTGCCTGCCACAACGCCCAGCCATTTTTTTTGGTTGCAGCCGTCATTGCTGTTTGGCGGGCCCGGGCTGGATTCAAACCCGCCAGCTCAGGTGTACGTGACTGGCGCCTTAGCCCGTTGAGCCACAGGTGCCGAGCCTACCACCTCGGTTTCTTTCTGCCCTCCAGCCTCATGTCCCCATGTCCAGGTCTAAGGGGTGAGGGTCGGGGGTGGGCACTGGTTTGGGGGTGGTGGTGAAGTTGGCCTTTCATGCTGCCTGTGCAAATTAACAGCATCAACAGAACAACAAAGGGGCCAGTTCCCCAGCTTATAAAAATAACCAATGCGAGCGCCTTGGACACACACAGCGCACACCCAGGCTGGGTGACAGGGCGAGCTAGGAGAGCAGTCTGATGGCATATTCTCCCACTTGCCTCTTAGAACAAGGCTAGGTGTGGTCCACCCTCAGTTCCGGCTATCATGGAAGTTACAACATGGCCACTTCTTTGATGAACATCTCAGCAAGCAAGCTAGGACTCAGCGTCTCCTCACTCCCACCTGTGAACACCTGTCCCCCACAGCACCATGCAGATGAGGTTGGGGAAGGCCTGATATTGGCTGAGGGGGGTGAGTGTTCTGTGAGCAGTAGGCCCCTACCTGGGCAGGATGGACTCTCTGTGGGTGGAGGGCCTGACCTGACCCTATGATGCCCTCAGCCTCTGCTGCTAGGAACCCTGATTGAGAACCTGGACCTGGCTGCTGCGTTTTGAGTGTCTGGAACCATGGGTGTGGTGCTGGAGGTGAGGGTACCCCAGCGTATCCCCAGCACATCAGAGTCACCCCACCCCCACAAAGGCCCACCCAAAACTAGGACCCTAGAGGCTCCTGCTAGGAAACTGTAAGAACTATAGCAGGACTGCCCGCCTGGTCAGAGGGAGGGGGCACAAGGCCGGCCCTGGGAAACACCCCCACCCCCACCCCATGAAAACCCAAGACTCTCAGCGCCACAGCATCAGAGCTTTGCAAATGGCCCTAGCCTAGGCCAAGGGGCTGGGGGCTCAGGGACAGTGAAGCCCACCGCCCAGCACCTGCCAGGCCGGAGAGGCCAGGCCCTGGGAGGTGTCCACCGGCCTCCCTATAGCCTCCCCTAAAGCAGCAGCTGTGTATGGATGGAGGCAACACTTGACCCAGCTAGTCTGCTCTAAAGCCCTATGCCCCTGGGCTGGGAGAAATGGGGACAGGTAAAGAGGTGATGGCCCTTCTATCCCAGAAGCAGTTGAGTGCAGGGCGGAGTAGAGGAGATGAAGCAAAAAGGGGCCAAATGACAGTGAAATTCTCAGGGAGTGGCTTGGGTTTCTGTTCCCAGAATTTCAAAGGTCTCAGGGATCCACAGAAGCAACCCCAAATCTGATACCCCCCCCACCCCCAAATGCCACAGGGGATGATCAGGAATTCAGATGCTAAAACTCACAGATCTGCCTGACCAGGGAGAAGGGCATCGTCACCACTCTGTCATGGGTTAAGCAGGAGCCAGGCAGGAGCTCTATAGGGGATGTGGCACTTCTCCAACCTCTGAGGGCAACTTGAAAAGGACACTACCTGTGTGTAAGAGCAAGGACCCAGGTCCCCCCCGCACCCCCGTGTCACACAGGGCTGAGGAATGGCCACATGCTCCAGGGGGACCAAGGGTCCAGAGAATGATATGGCTTGGAGTCAGCCTCGCAGCTCTCAGGATGAGGGAGGCCTGGCCTCATCCCGGCCATGTCCAAGGCCTCACTGCCCACTGTGGCCCTGGCAGCTCCTACTGCCCGGGACTCCCTGCTGCCGGCCCTGTCCCGCCAGCCTGGCACACCTGCCTTGCAGATACAAGGCAATTAAAGCTGAGCAGTGCACACCCTCCTCTCGGGGCCAAGCCCGTCTGTTAGCCCTGAAAACATCAGGCTCAGGGAAAGGAGCCAAACGCAGACGTGCCACAGACGCAGACCCTCAGTCACACAAACTGCCCAGGAGCCAGAGACAGAGGCTGGGTCAGTAGGGCCCACAGGGGAGGGCCTGCTTTGGGGTACGGAATTTCTATTTTTCGTGATGAAAAAGTTATGGAACTAATCAGTGGTGATTGTCGCATAGCCCTGCAAATGTGCTAAGGGCAGCCAAAGCGTGCACTGTGATTGGTGAGAAGGAGGTTGTACAGCACACATGATCCATAACCCCAGCCACACACGTGGCCACCACTCTCCCTCATCCCTGTCCTCAGCTCCTTCATGTCCTCAGGGACCTGGCAGGGCCACAAGGAGAACAGGGTCAGGCCACTTTGGAAAAGGGTTCCCTCTGCCCTCCTACCCCTATAATGGCTGCCCCCTCCCCAGCAGGGGCGTCTCCAGCCCGGGCAGGCCAGTGGGGACGCCAGGCCCAGAGCAGACCCAGCCTAGCTGACCTGCCTGACCACACCAACCAGTGCCCCCACCAGGTTTGCAGGCCCAACCTGGGGTCTTGTCTGGACATGGCTGGAAGGGATTTGAGGCCACCCAACCCAACCCCCACAGACATAGGGGGAGACCAAGGCGCAGGGGGAAGACAGGGAGCAAGGGGTACGACAAATCTGAGCCAGCCCTGCCTGGGAAACACATCCCGGCCCACAGTCATGATGCCCTGAAGCCAGTCGCTCATTAAAGCTGGTGATGTTTCCTCCTCAGCCTCTGGGAACAAGCTGGAAAGTTCTGGATATGCCTGCACATGAAGGTGAAAGCTGATGCAAGCTGGCCTCAGATACCCACCCCCTACCCAGCCTCAGCCTTTCACACCTGGAACACACACAGCCCTGGCCACTGGGAAGGCCTCAAGCCAGCAGAAGACCCCTGGGTGAAGCGCAGTCCTCAGCGGGCAGCTATCAAGGTTGCATTGTTGAGGAAGGCAATCTAGACGCTCCATCAACTCTGCAAAGCCACATCCTTCTACTATTTATAGATAAGATACGAAACAGGAAAGGTCCCCTCCCCATTGCAACCTCTCAGCCCAGCTGGCACTGCCCAGCAGGCCCCTCTGGCCACCACAGGTGCAAGGAGTGAAGAACCGAAGCCATTCCCAGCTCCTGCCCTCATGTGATGCCCTGCAGAGACCCCACCACTTAGGGTCCCAGCACCCAGCCTCAAGACCCCAGTCTCCCAGACCCAGCTCAGCCACCCTGCTGGAGAACTTCCCTGCACCCTGTCTGCCCCACTCCACCCTCTTCCTGCTAAGGTCACAGTTCTATTATTATTATTTTTTCAATGGAAAAAATGTTGGCTGCTACTCAGAGGCAGGGCCCGCCCCCAAGAGGCACCTTTCTTACAGAAGCCCAGGTTATCCCTCGCAGGTCTCCTGGCTCAGGCCTACCATTTCCAGCGTCTCTCACAGTTCGGGTGAGTAGGTGGGACTTTCTATTTGACACTGTGTGTTTTTAAACACGTTTTTCTAACCTGGTATCCTTGAAGACCAAGCACTAGGCAGACAGACGAAGCCCCACCACTGACCTTTCCTCGCTCAGACCACAGGGAAGGATGAGAATTAACCCGTACTCCCTGGCCTCGCCTGAAACAAGGCAGGTGACTCACTGGAAATAGCCAGACCAGGTGACAGAAGATGCATAACATCTGTCCCTCCCCTGCCGACGACCGAGTCACTTCCCGCCTGAGTCCCCTCCCTCCTCTTTCAAGGGAAGTCACACCCCCAGCCCCGCTTGCTTGCAGGGGAAGCGACTGGGGCAGTCCCAGCAGGACGGGGCGGTGGTTAGGAACACATGTTTGGAGAAAGAGGGACAAGGCTGGCAGAAACTCTACAATAGCTGTATGACCCTGAGGCCAGGTGTGACTTCTCTGGACCTCTCAGTGCCTAATCCTGACAGTGTCACAGAGCCACTAGGAGCCATGCCCGGCTACACCCAGCACCAGCCCGCCCCCCACATCACATACACAACTCTGTGGGGACAGGGACTACGCATGCCTAGAGTGAAATATGGCACAAGACAAGGTAAGCCATTCTGGGCAACAGGATCCTCAGAACTGGTGAGCCCCTCCCTAAGCAGGGCCCAGGCCTGGGCCCACCAAGCAGCACCTTTGGGATTCTCTGAATTTATCCATTAACCGATCAAACATTCCAGAATGAGGATCTTGAAAGTAGCACCATCAGCTCACAAGGAGAAGGCTGGGAGGAAATGGACACTTATTTGGTGCCAGCTCCATACGATGTTGATACAATTTGTACCAAGAGAGCAACTGCATATCTGCCTGGCTTTATAGATAGGGAAACTGAGGCCCAGGTGACCTGATGACCCAAGGTCAAGGAACTAGCAGCCTAGAGACAGGTCTCAAACTCAAGGCTGTCCAAAGCTAAAGCCTACTACCCACCAGCCAGCTGGACATCCCTCTGGGATGTGCTGGGCAAGATGGCTCACCTCACTTTTGCGAACATCTGGAAGACACCCTTGTAAAACTTTGCCTTTGCTACAGGCAGGTGGCACCTCAGTCTTCCCGTGTCACCTCCTAGGCCAGAGCTGCGCATCCCTTGATAAGCCTTGCCTACTGCGAGCCCTCTCACCCAAAAGACAAAGGTCCCTTCAGCTCTCCTCATCCCGTCCTCAAAGAAGGGGACGGGGCACAGTGGCTCACACTGCAATCCTAGCACTTTGAGAGACCAAGGCAGGAAGATTGCTTGAGTCCAGGAGCTCAAGACTGGCCTAGGCAAGTTAGTAAGACCTCTTCCCTACCAAAAATGTAAAAGTTAGCTGGGCATGGCGATTCTAGCCTGTGGTCGCAGCTACTCAGGAGCCTGAAACAGGAGGATCACTGGCGCCCAGGAGTTTGAGGTTGCTATAAGCGCTGATGACACAGTACTTTAACCTGGGCAACAGAGCGAGATACTGTCTCAAATCAAAAAGAGGGACGGGGGAGGAACCCATTACAGTATTTCCCTCTCAGCACTGACGGAGCTGCAAGGAGGTTGGAGCACGAGCCAGGGCCACAGTGGTTACCCTGGGCCTGTTCAAGGGGCCACCAACCTCCTATCACAGTCACTGTGGCCAGCCCACATAACATCTGCCCAGAGAATGGCTGTGGTCCACCCACTGGTGTGTGCAACGAGCTTTCCTGCCTGGCCACGGGCTGATCAGGCCTTGGTGACACTCTGATTTCCTGGGAAGGCATTGGGCCACTTTTTCCAATGCTGAGCCCTGCAATCACCTGATGGTAGCTTCTAGGAAAAGTTCCTTCTCTTTGGGGCGGAAAAATATGATTCACCCAGTGCTAATGTGCCTGGCACTATGACTCCCCCGCTCCTCACACCCTTTCTACAGGGGAACCAGCAACCAGTACCACAAGTCAAAGAACTTTCCGAGGGTCATGGCCAGATGCCACTGAGCTGAGATTTGCACTAGGCTGGCAGGGCTCCAGAAGCCTGCTCCCTAGATACCTTCTCCCACTGATGGAGAGCCAGCCCGTGCTCTGGCCTACTGCTGGGTAGATGTGCTGAGGCCTGAGAAGGATGGTTGGGAACAGACAAGCAGAGACCCCCCCCCCCAAGAGTACAAGATTAAAACTCTCATGCACCCAGACCCAGCAAATGCCCCCCCCCCCCCCGCAAAGTGCCTGTGAATCCAGGACCTGTGCCTCTACAAAGCTGGAACTGACTGTGGCCCTGGCCTCCAGCACTGTGCTGCCCAGAGGTGGGTGCCTCTGAGGACGGCACTTCCGTTCCATCTTTTAATTGGATTTACAGGGTATGCACAATGGGGTCTCTGTGGGCTGAGCTTGGCTGCCTGCCAGGCCAAACTGAGGCAGGCTTCCCACCAAGAGGGAGGGGTATCAGGCCCCCATGGAAGAGACAAGGCACCAAAACCCTTCTCAGCAGTCTGGCTTGGCCTGCAAGAGGCTCACAAGGACCTCAGGTTTGGAGAGCGGGAGGGAGCCCACAACACCACTACTTGTCTGCCTCGAAGAATCTCAGCCCTGATACCAGAGAGCAGGGGATCAGAAGGGAGCTGCAGCCACCTGCACCCCAAGGCCAGAGAGGCCTCAGCCCCTGTGGACCATGCTAGGCTCACCCCCATTTCTACTCAGTCCTCTGCAGAAGCCAGCAGCTTCTCATCGTGCCCAGTGTGGGTGAGAGGCAGTCAGAGCAGTAACGCCACGGCCAGGAAGGGGCCTGTGCACTCTGGGAAGCCACGCATAATTAATCACACAGCATTAATCCGCCTCCCCAACAATGGCTGCCGCACTTCCCCTGAATCCCAGCTGTCGGACTCTGAATGAAAAGAAATAAGATTTAGGGCATCAAGCGTCCGTGAGGCTTCTGCAGGGGGAGAAGAGGGCCCCAAAAAAGCAAAAAAAAAAAAAAAAAAAAATAGTGTGCATTCATTAGCATCTGACAAAGACACAATCGGCTTTGTCCATTAAACTGCTCACAGACCTGCTTAATTGGCTTCAGTTTGGGGAGGGGGTGGGGAAGGGGGGCTGCCTGCCACAGGCTGGGCAGTCAGTGAGGCAGGAGCCAGGCTGGGGGTTGTCAAGGGAATGGGCCCTTCAGCAGTTGGAATGAGGGCCTGCAGCCTGGCCAGGGAGCCACCAGGGGAGTGGGAGCCCTCCCTCCAGGGTCCCTCCCCTCTTCAGCCTCGGAACATTCATCATTCTCATCAGGGATAAACTCAAGTTGAAGGGCACGGACCACAGCAGCAGCACCACCCGGAGGCTGACTGGTATTCGAGGGCAGGAGGGCAGGGAGCAGATTCCAAAAGGATTTCCCAGCGCTCCCCATCCTGCAGCTGAGGATCCGAGGCCAGAAACTAGTTTGTTGATCCGGGTGGAAACCAAACTCCTGACAGGGAGATGGATTCCATCAATGAGACTAGCCACAACCGCTCTTCCCCAACCTCGCCCCGAGGCCAGGGTGGAGTGAACTGGGGCAAGCAGAGCCCAAAGGCTAGGTCAGTTCCCTGCTGAGAGGCTCACCTGCCCAGAGGAGGCCTCACCTGCCCCAAACAGGTGCTCCCCAGTGAGCAAGGTGGGGGTGGCTGGGCCTCTCTGAATATAGCCCAGAGACCTCCAGCAGGTCAACTGTTTCTTAGAGACATTGGGAAGAAATGGGGCACTAGGTACTGCCACCTAGTGCCCCAATAGCCTGGAGTGGCCACAAGGCAGGCGTGCTCTAACTCCAGCAGCCAGACCAGCCCCACACACGCATAATTGCTGCTGATTAAGTAATTGCCAGACTTTGTCCAATAAAAGTCAGCACGTGACCGCGCCCAGCCTTCTGGGCCATCTCCAGAAGACAATGGCCTAGTGTTCTGTCCTCTGCCGGCCTGCTGTAGAAGGCAGGGGCTCTGTTCCCGACAAAAGCAACAGGTCCCCAAAGGGGCGGTACTCACACACAGGCCTCTGTGCCATTGACCACTTCACACTTCCCGCCATTCAAGCAGGTCTCACTGGGCTGGGAGCAACGCAGGCCTGGGGAAAGGCACAAGAAGAGAGTCAGCCTTGCCTGTGCCAGGGCCTTCATTCCCTGGGCACAGGATCCACCTCAGCCCCCAACCAAGGGGCACCATCTGCCTCCCAGCTCAAAGGCACTGTGCTCAGTGACAGGGGCCGCTGAAGGCAGGGACCACAGGAAGTCCAGCATAAAATCCAAAGGCTTCAACATTCTGTGGAGAGCTCTGTAGTCAGGGATGGGGGAAAGAGGGAACAGTCTAGGTGGTTGGGTGAACAGGTCATGCTCAAAAGGGGGAGGTGGCCTGATGAGCCACCTGGACAGCAGCAGAGAAAAGCAGAGATGACTTTGGGCTGCTCTCCCAAACTTTGTATTCTTGCACCCTCTGATGCCCTGGCAGGGCAGGGGCCCCCATCCAGCCATCGAGATGTTCAAACATATTCTACTAGGGGGCTGCGCTGGACAGGGGTGGCCACACTCAACTCCCCTGCTCGTGGGAAAATGCGACAGCTGCTCTGCCCGCTGCCCCTCCCGCCAACAAAGGGCCCGCCTCTGAATCTGAGCAGCCCATTGTCGGCCAGGGCCGCCCCCTGGGGCTCCAAGACTGCACCCCAGGGACCTGGCCCCGCCCCCACCGACACCCAATACCTGCTCCTAGAGCAGGCAAAAGCCCCCCCACCCAAGGGAGGGGGATGAAGATCCTCCATTTGGAAAGGATTCAACCCCATTCTGAGACTTATCAAGCTTCTCTTTCCCCAGCTTACCAGGGCTGCCTGGGACGAATAGGAAGGTGGAGGGGGTACTGAACACGGAGCCCAACTTTCTGGAAAAGGACTGATAACTCTCACCTCCAACTTTTGGAGGAAGTGTGGAATTAATCACTAGATTTCCGGAGACCCCCTGAATGAGAGTAGGGAGATAAACAAGCGCTCCCCTTTTGCCACTCCTGTCCCTACAAGATTTTCAGGCTTTAACTCCCTAAAGCAAAATGAAAGTCAGTCCCGCAGACCACAGCCGAGTTTTCCGAACCCTCCCCCAAACTGTCTAAGAGCTGAGCTGAGGGACAAACTCTGGGCGGGGGGACCCGGCGAGGGTCCCAGGAGTCTGCCGCCCTGCACCCTGCCCCGCTCCCACCCAGCCGCGGCCGAGTCGGGCCGTGTGGGTCAGTAAAGGCGAACGCTGCACCCCAGAACCCACACTCCGCGCCCCAACATCCGCCCCTCGGGCGGGCCAGAGGCGAAGAGAAAAGAAGATAAATGGCCCCGAAAAGCAACAGGAAATCCAAACCGACTCGATTCAAATCGAAAAGTAGTAGGCAGCCCGCCCGCCCGCCCGTCCGTCCCAGCAGCAAGCCCCACGCGCGGCTAGTGAAGGGCGAGCCCAGAGTTAGGCCTCCGAGATCCTCAGCACCCCACGCCTGGCTTCATACCCGGCTCCAAGGGGGAGCGCCAAGGAGGAAGGCGCGGGACTTCAGTTCCCCCATACTAAGGGCCGCCCGGTATCCCCGTTCCCAGCCACCCAGAACGCGCGCGCGCGCGCGCGCAGGGCACCGCCAAAGTTTCCAATGGGCGCGGGAAGTTGCGGGATTGCGAGTGGACAGGCGCCTACCTCGTGCGCCGAGTGCGGGCAGCAGCGCCAGGCAGAGCAGGGGCGCCAGGAGCGGCGGCATGCCTGCCCGCCGGCTGCCCGCTGCGCCCGGGCGGAGGCCTTCTGCGCTGGGCCGGCGGGGCGAGGGCGCACACGAGCGCGCCGGATGGTCCCGCGGGCGGCGGCCCACTACCGCCCTCTCTGTCCCGGCTAGCGGGCGGCGCTAGGCTCTTGTGGTCTCCCGAGTCCCACTGGGCGCCTGGCTCGTTCCTTCGCTGCGCTCGCGCCCGCGCCCGCGCCCTGCGCCCTGCTCCCCTGCGCTCCCTCCCGCGGCCGCGGCACTACTGAGGCGCAGGGCCGAGGTGCGCTCCGCCCCCCGGCCCCCGCCACGCCCGCCCTGCCCCGGGCCACGCCCCCCACGAATCGCCCGCACCCCTCGCTGCCTCCGCAGCCGCACCCCTCCGCGCGCCGGGTACGGCCTTGAGCCTCCGGCGGCTGGGACGCGCGTCCGGAGATAGCCCCTTTGGAGTTGAGGGATACTGGAGAGGAGGTTGAGAGCGGGCCCCTAGGGACTATTTCTCGCTGTAAAGTTTTCAGACCGAAAGTTTGAAACAGAGCTGCGGAAGGATCCGGCTCTGGTTGTTGCCCTGCTCAGCGACAACTGGCGACAGAAATTTGCATCTCAATAGCAGAGGAGGCCCGGGAAGAGTGGGGAAGGCGAGGCCCCGGGGAGCCGTGTCTGTTGGGATGCAGGACCTGGCTAGGTGGGGAGGAGCAGCTGAGGCCAAGTTTGCGTCCCTACCCCAGCAGCCTCACTCCCAGGAGCCCCGAGGCCACGGCTTTAAGCGTCGGTGGGATCGAAGCCAGATACCCCTGGCCGTGACTACCGAAGCACTTGACCGTGAGAGGTGGTGGCGCCACGGCCGCAGCCTCTGGAGAGGGAGCGGGGCGCCTGGAGTGAACAACCTAGTGCCAGCGCCTCCCTGGACGGATTCCCCAGGAGGGACCCGCGCGTAGACAGGTCCGTGGTCACTATGTTCCTCCTGCCCGGGCGCCGCCAGCCTAAGGTGGCCCCTGAAAGCGCACGCGGGTCAGGCAGACCCTCTGCAAGCGCCGCCGTAGCCCCTCCCACGTGTTCCTTCCGGCTGATTTATTTCTCCACAGCGCTGCCAGACATGGGCGTCCGTGCCAAGCCGGGTTTAGCGCTAGGCGTCCAAAATGCAAGCAGGGAGTTCCTGCGCCACCGAAGTTCATGGCCTCACTCTAAGGCCGAACAGCACCCCCCTCCATCCCAACATAGGGTAGTGAGTGCAGTGATGGAAGCGTACATCCTGCGAACCCTCCCCGAGTGGAAGGTGGTACCTGAGGGCAGCACTAGCTGAGTGACTAGGCGGCTGAAGGCAGAAATGGGAGGGCAAGAGAGCCCCGAAAGTCCCAAAGGTCCTGGAGTCTGGTGGTGGAAGCGCAAGAATGGGGCCGACTTCACACCTGACCCCAACCTGCCTTTTTTGGCACACCTGTCGCAAAGAGTGGTGTGCAATCTTGAACCGCCAATACGGGCAGCTGTGCTGGGAATCCCTCCTACCCACCAGCTTCCCCCTAAGCTGGCCTCATTTCTCAGAGCCAGGGTAACATCTTGGGGTCAGTGCCCAGGAGAGGAGGCGCCTGGAGGCATCAGAGATGTTTATATAACAGCGGCTGCAGCCTGGAGGAGCCGATTTTCCTTAGAAGGAAGAGCGGGACTGGGCAGTTCCCAGGCTCAGGATCGCACACCACGTGCCTCTCCGGCTCCGCAGGTCTAAAGGCCTGGGGACTGCTCCAATCACTACGTGTGCTTCCATTGGTGGGTCTGAAGCCTTGGCCTAGAAGCAGGTTCTCAGCCTTCTGCCTGCAGACAGCACCTCTGCTCTGGGCTTCCTGCCTCTGCCCCCAGGGAGGAGAGTGGCCAGCTTGGTGGCAGCTGTCAGCCCACTCAGGAGATGGGCACACTCAGCCCACATCACAGATGTGGCACTGGGCACACAGGCATGAGGGAGGCGCAGGGTGAGCCTCCCAGGCTCCCCATCCCTGCACAACCTGCAGCTGGACTGCCCTGGACAACTGGGGCTGAGGAAAGGCCAGAGGGGGGATGGGCCCCTGGCAAGTGGGCATGAAGCATTTTCATTCATAAATTCCTCTTCACCAGGCCAGAGGGGCTGGCAGTGAGGTTGGGGGTCCTGACTAACCAGGAACAAGTCCTGATGTCCTGGGACCTGGAGACCTCCTGCAGGTCAAGTGGGCAGCCCTGAGCAGTGGGCACTGGGGCCCTGAGAAGAACACGGAGGCAGGAATTTGTGGGCACAGCAGCTGATACAAAAACACAACAAGAGAGTGAAGATTAGGAGCCCAAGAAGCTGACTGATGGGTACAGCTAAGCAAGGCCTCGCTAGTGGGAAGTCACTTCAGGCTTTCTGTCCCCACCTACAGTAGGAGCCAGGACAAGGTTCCCAGGGTACACCTAGGGGAGCTGCCAAATGAAAGAGTTGCTCCCACATTGGCTGGGTAGGCTAGAACAGGGGGTGAGGCTGCAGGACCTGGTGTGCAGAGGGGAAGCCAAGAGTGTCCCGCAGCCACACCTTCTGGCGCTGATGGGGAGAAGCCCCTCTGACTGTGTACCCCAGGCAAACTGAATCAGGTCAACTCCCCTCTTTCTTGTCTTTAGCGATCATGGGGTTCCCTAATGACTTTGACCCACCCCAGCCCTTCCTGTGGGGCCAATGCTAGCACTTCTAAGAGCAGAGCACAGCACTACAAAAATCAAAAGACCAGTGTGGCTGACCAGCACAGGGGAGCATTTATGGAGTTCCTACTGCATACTTGCCGCAGGCACCATGTGGCACCAGGACAGACATAGTTGTGCCTTAGAACCATCCAGGTGACCTTAAAACAGACTAAGTCCTGCTCTAGCACCAGAGAGATTTGTTCTGCAGATGTGTGGAGGGGTCAGCATGTTTAGAACCCCCAGGAGAATCTGCCACAACTTTACGTCCCATCTTGAGCCACTGGTCCCTTTCCTTCCTACAGGGTTTCATCTTGGTGCTTGCTCCCCTGTGACTCAGCCCCACTGCGGGACAGGTAGCATGCAGCTCCCTGCTCTTTAGGAGGGAAGTTGAAGCTCAGATGTGTCATGATGAGACTGGTTCAAAGTCAGGCCAGGTCTCGGTCTTGGTCCTCAGCTGCTATTGTCAACTAGGGCAGGTGGGGTCCTGGCTGTTTGTGTATATGACAGGGCTGTGGATGGAGCCCGCTGCCCCCTGCTGAGCTGGATTCAGACTGACCTGGAGGGTTTCACCTGCACAATGAGGATGGAGAGGCAGGATTCCCAGGGAGTTGCCATCTGGGAGTGGAGTCTGCCTCCCTGCCCATCCCCCATGCAGAGTGGGTCTCCCAGGCCAGCTGCCTGGGGCCTCCTGCAGGTGCTGGGCCTCTCCTCTCACACCCTGCACACTAGCATTTGGTGTCAGGTGACTTCCCTGGTCTCATCCCCATCCTCATCTTCTCACGTGATCTCTCCCCTGTTTGTCCCTGAACAGCTCCTTTGCCTTGATGTCCTCCATGGAGCCATCTCAGAGCCCCTCAGCCTCCTGCTCCAACCCTGACTTGCCCACATTGGCTGTGGCTTCTGGGGCACACATGTCCCTGGCGAGTCCCAAACTCATGTGAGATGCTCCAGAAGGTTTGCCAACTGCCCTGTGTCTAAGAGATGCTGACAGGGTACAGGGCTAGGGGAGCCACTCAGGTTCTGGCTCGGTACACACCTGCTGGGTAGCTGCCTGGCCATCACTGCCTCCAGGTGCTGGTGGGTTCCCTGGGCCCAGCTACAAGTGCAGCAGCCCCCAGGTGTGGCTAAGACTGTGCCCAGGGCCATCTCTGATTGTCACCCTAGTGAGGTGGTCCACTCAGGAGCTCATGCTGCCCATGAGACCTGGGCAGGAGAGCCAGCACGCCAGAGGCAGAACCTGCTGCTCCCCACGCACACACATTGCTGGGGAAGGTATTGCCCGGGCAAGTCCCCAGACAGGTACCAGGCCTTCTGAACTGGTGAGCTGGTAAGGCCCTGCTATGGTGTGAGTTTGAGGGCTGCAGACCCGGCCATGGGGTAGGATCCAGATGCACTGCAGGCTGCAGACCCGGGTGTGTGGGTCCAGATGCACTGCAGGTTGGGCAGCAGGTGCAGGCCTCAGGTAGAGACCATCTAACTGTTCCTGGTGGCTCAGGGCTCTCTCTGACTCACTGCCTGCTGCCTGTTGCCAGGGTCCTTGGACTGTTCTGAACATATAGCCCAACTTTGGGCCTGGAATAGATAGCAGATGGCTCTGGGCATAGTCTCCTAAACCTTGAGAAGGAAAGACCCCACTTAGACATTTCCATGTCCCAGACCCTAGATCCCCTCAGCTGCTCAAAGAGCCTAGGCTGAGCTGGACCTGGGGCTGGGTCACTCAGGGGTCAATGGCCCCCCTCTGCTACAGTATTCTGGGAGGTCAGGGAGATAGTGAGGTCGTGCCCACAAGCGTCATGTGGGTTGGGGTACGTGTACTAAGAAAGCTGCCAGGCCCTCAAAAATTGGGGGGCTCCATAGAGGAGGAACATCAGGAGGGTGGGATCAGGACACCCCCCTGGCTGGGGGCTGTCAGGACACCCCTCTCACCAACTGGCACTGAGGCTCTGAGTATTGCTGTGGGGCCTGGCATGGGCCCCCCCCACCCCCGTCTACCCACAACCCCCCACACTCCCAAACCCTGAACAGATCTCAGCCTAAGGACCCCTGCAGAGCCTGTGGGAGGGGTGCTCCCACCACCACTGGCCTCCTGCCTGCAGCAAGCAGCTCAGAACTCTCTCCAGAAAGAAAAGGCCCCAGGGGACGAAACTGCCAGTCCCGCCCCTCACCCTAACAAACTCAGAGCCTCTGAGGGCTGAGTCACTGGAGAAGCCAGGCCAGGCCGAGTCCCATCTCTTCTCTCTCTCTCCTTCCTCTTTTCCTTCCTTCTTCCTTACCCCTCCTTTCCTCCTCCTCTTTTTTCCTTCCTTCTCTTTCTTTCTCTCCTCCCTCCTTCCCTCCCTCCCTCCTGTCCTTCCTCCTTCCCTTCCTTTCTGGGGATAAAAATAGCTGGAAAGCTCCCTTTTAAGAAAAAGTCAATTTTAATTTTCACAGGAAAGATGTAGGCTGCACAAAGCAGAATCCTCTGCCCCAAAGGAATCACAGAACCTTTGTCCCCTGCTCTGTGCCCACAGGGCGCCCAGTGCCTGGGGTGCAGCCAGGGCCTTCCTGAGCCTCAGCCACTGGAGTTTCCCAGGGCTGCCTGGGTTTCCTCCCATTTGCTCCAGACACATTTAAACATGTTTAGAACTTCCGCCCTCCCCCATGCTTTCCCCCACGGACCCCTCTGAAAATGAAAATGGGCCTGGAAATCGGGGCTTGGGTTACAGAGCGCTCAGGGAGTTATGTTCACGGAGCAGTGAGGCCCAGGCATCAGCAGGTACCGCACATCTGTGAGCTATTCTCGGGTCTCTGGGGAAGGGAAAAAAAACCCCAACAATCCTTAAGTAAAACCAGAATTCTTCTGTATTTTTGCTTTGACAGTTAAGGATAATTTTTGCCAAAAACCAGAGGCGCTGCTGAGTGTTGGCGTGGGAATGTTAGTTTAGTCAGAGACTTGCTCCGGGCCATTTAAATAAAAGCAGGCGCTTTGGTGGCGGATAGAGACTGGCACTTCTGGGACCAAGAAATGGGTTTGAAGTCTTGCTCTCTCTCCCCTCTCCCCTTTTTTCTCAGCTTCTCCAGGCTCCTTATCATCACAATCAGCATTGCTGCTAAACATGTGGTATAATAATTTTCAAAAATCAGTGAGAAAAGCCCAAGTCTTTGACACGTGGTAACTGCGCTTCCTAAGCTGGAAGAGCAGATTTCTCAGCACCTCCCGGAGCCCATCTCCAAGGGATACTTTGGCCAGCCGCTGGAGGGTCTTTGCATGGCATAAATCATTTGAGCTCTCATGGGGGGAGAGGCAGGATAAAAATACTTGCCATGGTGTGCAAGCCAGGCAGCCAAGAGATATTAGGGTGTATTCTCAGGGGCTCCTGGTGGCGGCAGGGTGGGGGCGAGAAGACCCCCAGCCCTGGCAGGCAGCCATGGGAACCCCAGGGCCCCGTGGGAACCCCTTGGGCCCTCCTTGCCCAAGATGCCAAGGGGACCCACATTTGGGATCTGAATTCAAGACGCACCTTAGGAAATGGGGGTGACTATTCCCAGAACAGATCTTGCCGGACCTGATGAGGACACCTCACTTCCATGGCCTTTAGAACCTAAAGGGCCCCGGGGGCTGGGGGGGAGGGCTCATGGAGCATGTTGGTTCTTCTACCCTTTGATTCTCACCCATCAAAAGGAAGCTGGTTCCCTTTGACTGAGGGACGGGCTGGAAGGGGTACTGACTTGAGACTCTTCTGGTGAGGGCATGTGTAGGGAGCACCCCTCGGCCACCACCAGGTAGGGGCAGGGGGTGGGGGGCTGCTCTCCCTGTCCCCGGGGACCCTCACTCCTAGAGAGGTCTGTCCTACCCCTGGAGCTGAGGGCCCAGAGTGTGGTTGTAATGACACCTGCCCCTCACTCAGCAGCAGCCACCTTCGTGGAGCCATTCCCCCCACCCCTGGGCCCTGGAAAGATTCCCCCCAGAGTCTCAGGCCCTGGGAAGTGGGGTGGGGAGAGGAGGGCCATGGGGCCTTGTCCCTCCAAGGCTGGTCCCAAGGTCTCAGGGACCCTGACCAAGGTGGCAGCCCTGGGCTGGCCTTTCATCACCTGTCCATTGGTCTATCCGTCTGTCTACCTGTTGGACAGCTGTGACAGGCCTTGTACCTATGCTAAGAATCCACTGGGCCCCACCTCTCCCATCACTGAACCTAGATCCAGTCTCCAGCTGCCCCCTACCCTGGGCACAGGAGGCTGGTAAAGGGCCAGGGCAGGTGCTCAGAGCAGAGGGCACTTTTAGAGGGTATAAGCTGGGGGAAGCGATGCCATTGTCTTAAGTTTATTTTTTATTTTTTATTTTTTTGTGGAGATGGAGTCTCACTTTATCACCCTTGGTAGAGTGCCGTGGCATCGCACAGCTCACAGCAACCTCCAACTCCTGGGCTTAGGCGATTCTCTTGCCTCAGCCTCCCGAGTAGCTGTGACTACAGGCGCCCCCTACAACGCCCGGCTATTTTTCTGTTTTTGCAGTTCGGCCGAGGCCGGTTTTGAACCCACTACCTTCGGTATATGGGGCTGGCACCCTACTTGAGCCACAGGGGCTTCCCGATGTCATTGTTTTAAGTTTTAAGGTCTTAAAACCCGGAAGCAGGCCCTGAGGAGCAGTGACAAGGTTTCTGGGAACTCAGGCTCTATATCTCGAGCCCTTTCCCTGCCTGCAAGGTTCTAGTGGAAGTTAAGGAGATGGTGAACAGATGCGTCCATGTGCAGGTCATGGGGTCAGGGAGGCAGGTGCTGGGCCATGTCTGGGCCACGTCCAGGCAGGAGGCTCCTCGAGGAGGTGACACAGGGGCAGAGATCTGAGGAAATGAGGAGACGGCTGTCAAGTGTATGTGGAAGAATGTTCTGGCAAAGCAGCTCTCAGCATGGTGCCCTCTGTTGTCTTCACCCTGCTCTTGGATCTGTATCTGGAGGGACCAAGCACAGAGCCCAAAGGGTTGACAGTAGCTACCACTTGTTCACAATCCAGCCTGGCCAGGCCCTGGGGCAGCCACAGGCCTGGGGGGTTGGTCCCACCACCCACCAGGGCAAAGTCACCCCAGCCCACACCCCTCCCTCCCTCCCCTACAGGGAAAGCATGCCTGTTTATCCCAGCACGCTTAACGCTCATGGGGTGTTATGGGTTGACTCGTGTCCCCCCAAAAGACATATGGATAGCTCCTATTGCCCCCAGAACCTGTGAATGGGACCCGATTTGGAAATGGGACTCCTGTAGGTGTGTCAAGTTAAAATGAGGTCAGAGTGGGTTAGAGTGGGTCCTAACCCAACAATCAATGTCCTCTGGAGAAGAGGGAAATTTGGACGCAGGGGAGAGGTTATGTAAGACAGGTGGAGGCTGGAGAGACGCGGCCCCTAGCTGGGGAGCACCAGAGTCTTACAGCAACCGGCAGATGCTGGCAGAGGCAGGAACGGTCTCTACTCCTCCGCCCCCTGAGGGGCGTGGCCCTACTGCATCTGGATTTTGCCCTTCTGGGCTCCAGAACTAAGACAAAATAAATTTCTGTGGTTTGAAGACACCAAGTTTAAGGCCAGGAAATTAATAAAAGGGGTAAGGGTACTTTAACACACATAAAGATGGTCTTTGAATTTCATAAGCTTTACACAGGCTGTGAGAGGCTGGCAGGGGAGCCAGGACCTCTCCGAGGCCTGCTGGGCACCTGCCTCCTTGCTCACCTGCTGGCACGTGGCTACAGCAGCGTTCACTTTGGGGAAACAGCAGGATGAGGAGCCTTCATGTCTGTTAAATAACAAAGTAGGAGGGTGTGTGTCCCGTTTCTGCCCATCTGGCTCTGGGCAGATCCACTTCATGCTGTGTCACACAGAAGGCTGACACTTATTCACTATTGGGGCAAAAACTCTGCTTAAAGGTGATGCCCCTGGAACTTGAACTACCACTGTTCCCGAACACAGAACCCCAGTGGGGCCAATCCCGTGATTGAGGCAGGACTCAAGGCTTTCCAAAAAATGCACAGAAGAAACATAATGGCAAAAACCACCTCTTTGGGCTACCAGTATGTCCAGCTTTCTTAATCCAAACCCCTTGGCCCAGCCTTTCCCAAGGAGGGGACAGAACAACCAAAGAGGCCTGGTTCAGGTTACAAACATCCCAACTTGGCTTCCAACTTGGAAACTAAATAAGGGCAGGTTCAAATTCCGTGTGACTCAGGTGAAAAGTGGGGACTGGGCAGTCCCAAGACTGCAGCTGTGTCTGGGTGTGTTTGCCCTGGGGGCTGGCCCTGTTTGGAGACCAGGCTGAGGAGTAGCTGGCAGGAAGGCCGAGATCCTCAGAGGGACCATGTGGCTTTTCTCAATAGAATGAGGAAAATGCTTTCTTCACTCTTCATGAGTTAGATTCCCTGGAAACCCAGCCAGAGCTATGCCCAGCACCTCCAAGGGGCTAAGGTCTGAACCCTCACCTTCTCAGCTTAGGTTCTGAGGCATTCATTCTTTTCTGTGGTGCTTTTTTATTAGAGACAAGCTTAGGAGTCTGATCCTCTGTTTCTAACTCAGACACAGGAAAACTCGAGTTAACTTGAACCTGGAAGAAGGAAGGGCTGGTATGCAAAGCCCACCTTCGGCCCCTGCCAGAGTGTGAGCTCTTGGCCTAAACAGCCGGGGTGCCCCCGTAGCATGGTGACGTTGTCACGAGCAGACCTCCCTAATCACAAGCAGATAGCGATGAAGAAGATGGTGCAGCCCCAGCTGCCCAGGCCCTCCCAGGCTTCACTCTTGCCTCTCACTCTATGGGGACATTTGCTTTCACTTCAAAGCCAGTTTAGGAAAAACAAAAATGTTTGTGCATACTAGTTATATTTCTTTTACACAAGTAAAAATGCCCCCACCCCATTATACAAAGGCAAACAGAAAAAAACAAAAGAGAAGAAAGTCACACCGCCCACAGCAGGGGGCCGAGTTTTAATGGGAATAAGCCCCTCTTTGCTCTTTTGCTTTATGGAACCCGCAGTCACAGTCTGGGGATGGGATAGAGGTGTGTGGTTGGGGCCCGGCTCCAGACTTTCCCTCGGCCTGTGGGACCGCCTCATGGACCCTTCCCCAAAAGCCCCCACCCAGCCAGCTATGCCCATCATGATAGTTCAAAGCCTTAGTCCTCTCCTCTCCTCCCCTCCCCTCCCCA